>QLTV01003323.1:1368580-1437199 GCA_003457575.1 Thermophis baileyi | reverse complement strand
TTTGGCTTACGGAGTTTCGGGGAATCGTGTTTGGAGCTACGGGGAATATGTTTCCTCACGTAGTAGGCACTTAGGAAAAACGACGGCATTTCGGGGGAATCCCTTTCCAGCCTTTTAGGTTCCAGCCTTTTCGGTGAAATCCCTTTCCAGCTGCTTTGGGGAATCCTTTTGGCTTACGGCGTTTCGGGGAATCGTGTTTGGAGCTACGGGGAATATGTTTCCTCACGTAGTAGGCACTTAGGAAAAACGACGGCACTTCGGGGGAATCCCTTTCCAGCCTTTTAGGTGAAATCCTTTTAGGTGAAATCCCTGTCCAGCTGCTTTGGGGAATCCTTTTGGCTTACGGAGTTTCGGGGAATCGTGTTTGGAGCTACGGGGAATATGTTTCCTCACGTAGTAGGCACTTAGGAAAAACGTTACTCACGGAGGTTTGGGGATCACTATCACGCGAAGGTAGGGATGCGGTAGGTGGGTAGAGTGAGTTGGGCTTCAGAGCAAGAGCCTCACCATTCTACCTGGTCGCCGCCATATTTTTAGTGACTGTTCAAAGTTACAAGGGCACTGAAAAACTGACTTGTGACCATTTTTCACCCACACTTAACGACCGTTGCAGCATCCCCATGGTTACGTGAACCAAATTTCTCTCTCTCTCTCTCTCTCTCTCTCTCTCTCTCTGTCTCTCTCTGTCTCTCTCTCTCTCTCTGAAGTACTGCTCAGTTGTGTGCCAGATGTTTAAGGAATTCTATCCCATTCTCAACACTCATAGATATACATATAGAGAAACTGGATTGGTTAGAGCACCACATTTACATTAAGGTTCAAAACCTGACTGATAACCTATCTTAGCAGTAGGAATCCTTGAGCAAAGACCTTCTAACACTTCACCCGCCTATTTCAAATATGAGAGTGACAAACTAGGAAAGTCATTCCAGCTCAGACATCATCCAGATTAACAAGTGGAATGAGATGTTGGGGAATAAGGACAATTTGACAATAAGTAGGCTACTGAAAAAAGACATGCCCTCAGAGTCTGACTCTCTGGTCCAGGTCCTCACTTGCTCCAGCAATTCCTCTTGGGTTCTCTGAACTTCACCAAAATGTACAACTCAAGAGCAAGCAGCAAAAGGAAGAATTCACCAGCAAGGTTTGACCACAGCTATCCATACTCAGTAGAGAGAGTATTTACGTCCCCTTAGGAACAATTAGCCTCTTACTAGAAGCAGCTTTCCAGCATTTGGCTTATCTATGGTGACATTTGGAATCTAGTTATTTACAATCTGGCTTATTGATTAACCATGACCTCCTCTTTCTTTATTTGCAATCATAAACCTTCAGTTTACATTTGGATTTGCTATGTTCAGTTAAGACATATCTACAATTGCTGTTTAGTCTTGTATTACTATCTATAGCATCCATAATAGATGGCTATCTAACCTCTCTTTAAACACTTAAGTGAAGGAACAGTCAATCAGCTTTCAAGGAAGTCTATCCTGTTGTTAAGATGTTTTCCCTGATGTACAGCTAAAATCAGTTTGCTTGTAATTTAATTTCTTTCTATTATCTTTTAAAGAATTTTGAACAGTTTTGCCCAGTGTCTAAAGAATAACCTTTGGACACACTTGAGTTTGTCAGCCATTCCTAAAATGTGCCCTGAGCGCAGTGAAATAGTCTAAACCTCTTCTGACCAGTAAGAACAGTAAAGGCTGACAATAATCTTTATTATAGCATGCGACTTCTGTTGATGAAACTTAGAATTGTATACTTTTTAAATAGCTGCATCACACTGTTTGCTCTCATTCCAATTGTGACAACCAGTAACAAAGGTTGTTTTAGAATTTAATATTTCCCAAATTGTTTTTCACCGCCTTATATGTACATCTTTGATTTTTCTACAATAATGTAGGTCAGTGGTTCTCAACCTTCCTAATGCCGCGACCCCTGCCCCGCCACCGTGACCCCCTCCCCGCCCCCTCCCTGCATGCGATGAGGTGACAAAGGGAGCGTGGCACCAAGATGGTGGGCTAGCGCACGCTTAGGCGACCCCTGTGAAAGGGTCGTTCAACCCCCAAAGGGGTCGTGACCCACAGGTTGAGAACCACTGATGTAGGTCTTCCCAAAGGTGCTTTTTTTAAAAAAAGCACATTTGGGACAACCATGACCTGGATGACTGAGAATCTCCATAGACATAATGTAGGTCTTCGTATTTGTCTTGAAATTCCTGTTATTAGTTTTTGTCCATGTTGTAGAAAATTATTCCTTTTGAGAAGTTAGTTTGAACAGAAGGTCAGGCACACTTATATTGAAGCATAAATTGATTTATTGACAATTATGATTATCCGGAGGCAGGAAAGAATAACCTAAAGAGAGGTGAGGTTACAGACCCTCTTTATAATCATGTGCAAATCAAGCATTTCATTTGTACACTACAGTACTTCAACTTTCATATTGTACATACAGCAAAATTGTATTGGTCAGTTCCCTCTAGCAGTGTGCATATTGTAATTACAGATTGGATTGTGTAAGTGATCTATGAATATGGATTAAATGAAGAAACTTCATAAAACAGTGGGGTTTTGCATCAAAGCTGCCTTCCAACTGAAACTGGAACCTCCACTATATTTAATATAAGCATACCTAGGATTACCAGATATTTGACAGGCAAAAGAGGACAAGCAATTAAAAAGGAGCCAAATTGGTGGGGGGGGAAGAAGGAAACACACAAACTGTTTTAACTTTCTTAGCGTATATGATAAAAATTACAGTGAAAAACTGCAACACAAAAGTGAAAGTACTTAGGCTATATGAAATTACTTTTTCCAGTATCAGAGTTTTTCAATTGTGGGAATTTGAGAGAGCTGTTTAGGAGGCAAAACCTTTCAGTGTGCAACTGATTAAGGTCTTGTCAATTTTAGGCAGCAGTGCCTGCTTGAGAGAATGGATCTACTAATTAAGATCACAAATCTGAGCTTGTTAACTTGCAGTTACCACTTATTAGGGAAACTGTGCAATATGTGGAAAAACTACTCGGGAAGAGATGCTAAAAATATTTGACTTTTAAGTTTATGCCTTAAATATTTAATTGTACAACATTTGATTTTAAAGCAATGCCTCCCAGACCAAGGTCATTAGAACAAAAAGGAGGACATGTCCTTCCTGTTGCTGGATATGTTTTAAACCTAAGCATGCTACTTGTGCTGATACTTATTGGCCCAAGGGCCATAAATATTCCACATTATCCTATCTGGCATTGATTCTTCCCCTTCAGCTTTAGACACCTGATATCTCTTTTCAGCATGTCAAGGTTCTCATCTATTTTTGTGTCAATACATGTTTGATAATCTTGCTTCTAATGCCTTATCCAAGTATTTACAGATATGTAATTATCCCAAAATCTAAAACAAAGGCTTGCAGCAGCATTCCATTCAATCCTTCTTTCCACTCTGGAACTGTAATGAATAAACAGAATGTCACTTGACATGTTACATTAATTTATATGTGCAAATCTCACTCACTAGCATAACATAATTTTTTACAGCAAAAGCCAGGTATGTTATACATGCTTATTTTATATCATATTTCCAACAGAAGCAAGGTTTCCCAAATCTCAGGCTTTAATTTAAGTATCCTAAGTGAAATCACTGTGAGATGAGAATATATAAAAATAGATCCCTTTTTGGTTCTACTAGATTATGGAACAGGTATATTGGTGGTTTCAAGAAAAACAAATTGAAAAGTTCAACATACTGTGTGCCAGCAAATTTGTCCTTAATGTCTTCCTTTCAGTGCTGTGATGTCTGTTGGAAGTGATCACAGAATTTTGAAGAATTTCTTTTTCTAGAAAGAAATAGTAGATAAACTTCACAAAATCACACACACTGGTAAGAACAACCAAACCTGTAGAAAATGAGAGAATTGTCGAATATGGTTCATTTTTTTTATTTAATTCTTTCAGGCAAATAAAATCAATTACATTCAAGCAGATTCAAATTACATTACAAATTAATGTAATTACAAATTACATTCAAGCAGAGAAATAGTGAAGGCTATGGTTTTCCCAGGTGCAATGTATGGCTGTGAAAGTTGGACCATAAGAAAGGCTGAGCGTCAAAGAATTGAGGCCTTTGAACTATGGTGCTGGAGAAGACTCCTGCAAGTCCCTTGGACTGCAAGGCAATCAAACTGGTCAGTCCTAGAGGAGATCAACCCTGACTGTTCTTTAGAAGGCCAGATCCTGAAGATGAAACTCAAATACTTTGGCCACCAAATGAGAAGGAAGGACTCACTGGAGAAAAGCCTAATGCTGGGAAAGATTGAGGGCAAAAGAAGAAGGGGACGACAGAGAATGAGGTGGCTGGATGGAGTCACTGAAGCAGTAGGCATGAGCTTAAATGGACTCCAGAGGATGGTAGAAAACAGGAAGGCCTGGAGGAACATTGTCCATGGGGTCGCGATGGGTCGGACATGACTTCGCAACTAACAACAACAAGAGAAAAATATTTTAAAATTTAAACTCACATCTGTTCATTGGACTCTTTAAAATTTAATTAAAAATGCTACATGAATATTAAACTTCAGAAAAATACATTTAATTCATTTTCAGAGACGTCTATAGAATATTATCTTTCATTTCTGGGCATCTCTATTTCCTAACCTTCTTGAATATCTGTTTTGTTCTCTATTCTTTCTAAATCATCACTGATTTCTATTTTTGTCTCTTTTCATGTTTCTATTCATAGTTTTAGTTTTCCTCTTTTATCATTCTGTTGCTGAGTATTTCTTTCCCACCCTATCTCATACACACATATAATTATCCTTCTTTCCACTAAATTCATGACAAGCAGTATGACATTCTGAAGAATTCAAATACTGAAGAAAGCTATGATGAAGACTGTGTAGAATATCTGCCAATGATTATATCATCTTCAATAGTACAAAACAAAGGCAAGAAAACAAAATCTAATAAATATTTATTTCTTCTATTTGTATGGCTATACATCTCGCAAAGCAGCTCTGGAGTGCATACAACATTTCAATATATGTAATAGCTGAGGAGTCCTCAAAAACCTTTTGTGATAGACTTGCAAGTGTTTTTATAGTAAGATTGTTTCTATCCAGGCCAAATACAAACACTATTTTATATTGTTTATACCAAGGGATATCCTTTGTTCTGATTATATGGGATCAGTTTTAGTTTATGAGGTCTGAAGATATGCTTTAGTTGTACAGCCTATAACATTTGCTCTAGATCTGTGCTTATCTTGCCTTATTCAGTTCATCTGAGATGGACCCAGAGAGTGTTAAACATATATTTGCAAGATAAAGTGATGTTATCTTTATCCTTAAAGGAAGCATTAATTTGCCCATTGCTCAAGAAAGGATCCAGAAGATTTTGCCAGTTACCTTCCTTTCACAAATATTCCAAAATGTTCCTTTTTGGAATATTTGCTTTAGAACAAGATGCTTAAAGGAATTATATTTCTTTTAGAACATACCAGTTATCTTGGCCATTTTTATTTGGATTCAGAATTAGCTACAATTATTCTGATGAACATAATCATCCAAGGTATAGAAGAATTTGTTGGAAATAAAAAGATGGCATGCAAGTCTATTGCTCCCATTTAACTTCTTACAAGTTTTCCCTGTTGTTGACTGAAGTGTTTTCATGAACTGTCTCTGTGTGTTGAGGACTAGACTAAAACTAATGTATTATAATGATTTATTTTTTTATTTTTTTTTTTTTTTTATTTTTTTTTTTTTTTTTGTGTTTTTTTTTTTTTTTTTTTTTGCCTTTTCTAAATTCTGCCTATTTGTTTGGCTTTTGTTCCCCTCAAATGGTAGTATTAACCATCACACTGACAAAAAAGGATATCAATAACTAACTTTCTGTAACAAACAAATCAAACTAATATAGGTTCAAATATAAAAGTCTATTTGTATATTTCTATAAACCTACATACTATGCAAATTCCTTTCTACATAATACTTGTAGGTCTGGAGAAATCTCTGAGATTTTTGAAAATAGCTACCAATGTAGAGAACTAGTGTGCATCTTTATTAAGGGGCTGAAAGCTGCACTTGGCCTGTTGAGTAATAGTCTGGGTTATGAACTGCAAAAGACAGTGATAATTAAATTTTAATATAGTAATTCTCTATGTATTATTTCATAATCTTACATTGTACATTACAATGTAGCAACAGGTTTTGGAGATCTCTAGATGTCTCACCAAAAACCTTTTAAAGCATATTTTGAACCTCAGCCTAAGTACCTTTTAGGTAGTTAGTGATAATTTACTTAGAGAAGTAATGTGATGCAATAGAAAGTAGGCGCATATGTGAAATCTCCTAAGATTTAAGACAGAAATAAGCAGTGGTAAATTAATGAATCTGCACTGAAGCTAATTTGACTTGCTATTTTTTTCTGACACTTTCACCAATACTTTTTAACCTCAGTAATCACCTTGATGAATCATTGTTCAGTAAACATTAATTTGAACTATATCTTACAAAAATAGAAGTGATTCAAATATTAGTATTTTACTAGATTACTGGTTACTGCTAGTTTACTAGATTACTAATTATTATTATAGCAGCTAGTTAAAAGATTTCTAAATTATGTGGATTATTTTACTAAACAGAAATTCTGTATGTATGATGCATTAGGGATTGAGGAGTCTTAACATTTATTTGGAACTTTTTTTGTGTGTGTGTGTGTGTGTGTGTGTGTGTGTGTATAAAATTCACAAAACTAGAATTTAAATTAAGTTGAAAGAAACAATTGAGGTTGAGAGAGCTTCCATGGATATTTCTGGGTCAAAGTGGGATGTATCAGCACCTTCCTTGAATAGAAGAAGTCCTTGTTTTTTCCTTTCTGAAGAAGAATGGTGTTTTTCTTGCTGCCACTAAAGGGGGACCTCCTTTGGGACCTTGTTAGATGCTTTCATGTGAAGACCATTTGACCCAGCTCTGATTAGAGAGCAAGTGTGGAAGGCTAGAGTGGTTGGGGGATGCCTTTGGCTAGTGTTCTCCCCCTTCTTCAGCAGGATAAAACTCTCAGTGGAATATATTAGGGATAATAACAGGGTAAAAAATGTCAGTTGAAAGAAATGGGATAAATAGTGCTTCTTAGACACAGATATGCATACTGGTTAAGCTTCTGTTCTTTATACAAAGAAAGTACCATATATTACATATTTCATTGTATAATAATCATTTAGTGTAGCTATCATTAAAATAAGTATGACACAACAGTAAATTTCAAAGATTTGGATAGTAAACAATTGTGTTTCTTAAAATAATTAATTAATACACTAGTGTTTTGCTTTGACAGTCTGTGGAAGGATATTTTAATTACTGTTAAAGGAAAAGGGAATAGAAGGTCTGCTTGACATTAAATTATGGAAAAAAAGAAGTGGGATTAGCACATATCTGTCTTCCCACATTATACTGTATTTTGAAAGAGTTCTTATGTTTATGGAGACATTTTAATTAAAATCTGAATGTGGAGATTTTTATTCTCAACAGAACTGCATTCCCAAGTAGGACATATTTAGCTATGCATTAATCAGCCAGTTCAGTAGATGTCCTGGAAAGCCAGTAGATTTATTTATCTCTACTCCTAAACCTTAATAACTAAATGGCAAGAAATCAGAGGTGGGTGGAAGGGACATCCAGTAAAAACTTATATACTGAAAAAGGCAATGTTTTGTGGCAAAAATATACTACTTTTTAAATCACTACTTTAAATGAAGGGGAAAGGGTAGCCATTTTTTAATGTTATCTCACACATTCCATTTTGTCATCTCAAAAAATGCATTGTACTAATATTCTGCTATGCTTGAAAATATGCAGAAAACATTTATCTTGTAGAAGCAGCAGCCTTAACAAACAGACATGAAATAAAACTGGACAGACTGCTTCACCTCACACTGCCTTCCCTTATTTTGAAACCTACAGTGGTGCTTAAAAGTTTGTAAATCTTTTGAGTTTTCTGTATTAGTTCAGAAATAGGAGCTTAAATTATGATCCGTTCTCCACAGATGTCCTAAAACTACATAAAGAGAACCTAATTAACCAAATGAGTTAAAAACTTTATATTTGTTCCTTTATCTATTTCCTTAGTAAACATTAATCTAAGATAAAATTCTGAAGAAAAATGGGATTACCCTTACCATTTGTACACTACAGTACAGCAACTTTCATATTGTACATACAGCAAAATTGTATTGGTCAGTTCCCTCTAGCAGTGTGCATATTGTAATTACAGATTGGATTGTGTAAGTGATCTATGAATATGGATTAAATGAAGAAACTTCATAAAACGGTGGGGTTTTGCATCAAAGGTGCCTTCCAACAGAAACTGAAATCTCCACTATATTTAATATAAGCATACCTAGGATTACCAGATATTTGACAGGCAAAAGAGGACAAGCAATTAAAAAGGAGCCAAATTGGTAGGAGGAAGAAGGAAACACACAAACTCTTTTAACTTTCTTAGCGTATATGATAAAAATTAAATGGGATTACCTTAAAATCCTGAACATATTATTGCATATTAACAGATGAAGCTCAAGAAATAAAATACATAATATATAATAAATACTACAAAGTGATATCCATTTGGTAGTTTATGAAACAGAAAATTAATTCTTACTGTATTGTTTTCATTTTGCAATTATTCTTGTTGCATAGCTTCTGCTTTCTTGATATTATTGAATAATTACCTTGGCTACAATGACCTAATTTTTACCATTAGAGGGCATTTACACAAAATATTTACATACAAAATACAACATATCTTAACTGAATTTGTTTCATTCATTCAACATTTTGAAAACTTATTTACTTTATACAATTTCAGAGACATCCATAATTTTGTATAATAGTATTTCTATCCTATCTGGCTTCTATTGTGTTGTGTTCATAGGTATTTAGGATAGTTATTTCAGGTTTTCCATATTTAATTTGTTAATTAAAAACAATGTTTTAATGACAGTCATCTAAAATGCAATTTTAATAAGAAATATTACACATTTTAAAGTATTATAAAGCTATAAACATATAAACACACACAAAACCACGATTACAGTCCTTTGTTTTCTCTATGTGTTTTAAGATTAATGCAGAGCATTTGAAGTTTACAATTTATACTACAGGGTATTCAATATTTTCATAAATATTTAAGCACATTTAGATAGTATTAGGTCAATATATCTGGGTGCATCCTCTCTATATCCTCAGGCCAAACAGATTCTAGCATCTATGTTGTCTAGGATAATCTATTAAATCTGAGACACAGCAGGGTTCATTGATAGCTCATTGCCATGTTGTGCCGCAGATCTCCAGCCCTTTCTAAATTGCATTTCAAATAGAATTCTATTTCTGAATAATTCAAAATGAGGCTACAGAAATCAGATCTCTGAATTATAGAAACTGATACTTATCCACAAAAAGAAAAGAAATTTCTATGCTGTATAATTAGTGATTTAGGATTGGATATTTTGGATAATTTAACTTTTTTTCTCCTGGTGTGCTTTTCCATTTAAAGGTGCCTTCTGACACTGTTTTATTTCCCTAAAGGTATTGTTTGCTATTTCAAAGGCTAACAGGAGAGACTAATTTTTGTCAGAACAATGAATGTAGAGAAAGGTTACACCATATTAATCCAAAAAGAAGAGCTGGAATTTAATTTCCTTCCAACACAAAAACAACAGATCCAAAATATATAATTTGCAATACGCAATTTCCCTTATTTGTCAAGCTAGGGTTTGCCAACTGTAGCTGAAACTATTCATGAATATTCCTTCATTGTTTTGCTATAAGTGTGTTCTGCTGACACTCTGTCTGTCTGCCTATCTATCATCTATCTATCTGATTGTACCTACTTACCAAAAAAGGGACATGCAGGAGTAGGATCCTAAAATTACATGTAAAATAAGGCACTTCCTTTACACAATTTATCAGCTCCATGTATATCAACTATCCTTTTTCACGTGCATCAAAACCAGTGGGTCAACCAAACATTCTACCTTCTTCCAGATGATGATGCAAAAATGAAAATAGGCTAAAGATGGAGAATTAACCACCCTTGGGATGGTGAGTGAAAACAAAACAGGAATAAAGCTGGAGAAACTGAAATAACTAGACAAAACAAAAGATAGAGTGAAGTCTTGTAAATTATTATAAAAACAGCCTACAACATTTCCCCAAATATCAACTAATCTCCATACTAATTTTCAAGGGCATCTGTAATTGGTAAAACAGATGTTTGCCATTCTCTGTACACTCAGAAAAATGACTTCTGCTGCTGCTTGTCAATAGTAATTATTTGCAGGAAAAAATTCTTCAAATTTATTCTTAAAATTATGTTTATAGGTTAAAAATCACACAGAAGTGAATTATTTTCTTCGTTGTATTGTTGAGATTGAATTAAAATAATGAAATAAGATAACTTGAAAAATAGTTTTTGATTTGAATAAATGTGGCATATTATTAGTGTATAGACTTACTTAGGTGCCATTGAATTATATTCAGCTTCCAGCAAGTGCATATTCAAGGGTTTTCCATTAAAACCTTCTGCAGCAACATCTTGTAGTTCTTCCAAGGACAGTCTTATAATTTCTCTGTTCCTATCATGTTATCTATTGACTTTCTCTTGTACTTCTCTCAACTTTGCCAAGCAAAGGGGTTTTTCCCCCCTACAGATCCATCATCTTCTCTACATGCCCAGAATATATAAATTCTGCTTCCTGATCATTGCCTCAAGGGACAAATTACTCTATTTCATCCAGAATAATGAACTAGTTCTTAGGCCTATGTGTAATTAAATCACTATTAAAATAAGATTCTTAGTATTCATGTTAGCTTGGAAGAACAAATGATCAGTAGACCAATACCTTTAATTTTTAGTATGATAAGGCTAAGCATGTGTGGCTTGCTAAATCCCTGAGGAAGAGCAACTTCTATACCCTTGTGGTTAAAAGCAAGAGAAAAGCTTGCTGGAGGATTTTGTTCTTTTGAATTTTCCTTGGGAGATGACAAAGGAAAAAAAAGGAATCTGAACCTTTACTCCACTTCTCCCCACAAAGAAAACCCAAGGGGTGAAATTTTCCAGAATATAGGGAAGAATCTAATCCATCTGGAGTTCTAGGTACAGTGAGTTTAATTTACTTTTATATGTGATCAAATTAAATGTAACCCAGTTTTTCTCAAGGTAGAGTGGCCTTTTGACTATTCTTTTGCACGCTTCTTTTTTGAAGCTTCATTTATTTAAAATTTATTCATGTTTTCATTTCTGGGGGCATGTTCATAGTAAATTCACAATCTGGCAGCTTGTTGGATGCAAACTGCTCAGAGTAGCAACCAAATATTTGTTTGGTCGTATAAGAGAAAGAAAGTGATGCCAACAATTTGAAGTTGAAGTTGAAGGCAAACATTGCTACATCATACTGGACTAACCTAGTTGAGTGGATAACACGCTACAGTAAAAAAAGTCTTTAATATACTTTGTAATCATCTGCAAACCCATAATTTAAAGCAGGGGTGTCAAACTCATGTCGTCACATCGTCATCACGTGACGTATCGGGTCTTTTTTCCCCTTCACTAAACCGGGCGTGAATTACACAATATAAAGAACAAGTAGACTAAAACTACTTGCTGATCCTAGGGGGTGGGGTGAGACATATTAAAAAGACCAGTTTGTTCTCTCTTCATTTTAAGAAGGAAATCAATATAGGGGCATAATAAATGGTTTACATGTTTCCTAGCATTGTGTTCTTGAAAATGTCCTAAGATTTAAAAAAAGAAAATTTATTTATTAAGTAGAAATTAAATAACTTGATCAGAAAATTACTTTTGAAACTGATGTCTTCTAACAAATTTTCAACTGTAGGGCCAACTGTAAGAGGATCTTAATCACCCCCAAAAAAGTTATGCTAGACAGCACTGTTCATTCACCTCACCTCATCCCATCCCTGCCAGTGTGCCACCATTATCAGGATAAATTAATTCAATAGTGAATATTCAACAAGATTCAATCAGAAAAGAGCTAATTTGGAATGATTGAATTCAAGACTTATCAATGGGCAGTTGTAGAATTGGCTAAGAAATTATTTAAAGTGGACTGGATTAATAACTAACATATCAATATCAGTTCAAGAGTAAACAGTAGTAAATTTAAATAAATTTAGTGGAGTTATAAATGTGACAAGCAATAGCAAGATAGTGCTGGATGCTCACAGCAGACATTTTATCCTGGAAAAAATATTCCCTTAAGGTCCAAAATAGTCATTAAAACCAGTGTACCTCTTCTTTGACATCTGTTAGAACAGAATGAGACCATTTAAAATCCCCAAAACATAATTGCATAGTGAAAAACTGTAGTAAATGAAGCAAAATTGTTTGGGGATTGTGTAAACAACCAATCAGATACCATTATTTTCCCGTACTGTTGTAATATTTTCCAGGAAAGGTTAAAAAAAACACTTTGTTTGAATGTACTTCTGTTTTTCAAATATTTCTAATAATCTCTAGAACAGATTATAAAATGTAAACATATTTTTAAAAATTGCAGAACTTTATGCTTTCAAAGGTTTGTTTTGGGTTAATTTAGTAAAGTGTTAGTATTAACACTTCTAAAGTTTCAATACTTTGTGACACATATGAATGCACAAAGGACTAATTATTTTGATATTCCATTGATATACATATTATGGGATTAAAATATGCATTCTGTAACATATTGAACTTGAATCCCAATATTTTAGAGTTGATGTGCTTATTTGGGCTTTTGAGAATGTATAGTAAATGCTTTCAAAAAATTTCTCACTGGAGAAATTCCCTATTCACAACAAAGTGCTTTATCCAAAATCAAATTGATAACTATGCTTTCTTTCACTTAAAAATGATGGTAGCTAACATTTTGCATTTCAGTATGTTGTCTTTCCAGTTGTTTCATTTATTTTCATTGAAATTATCTAATTAAAAAAAATGTCAGACATGGTCAGAAAGTAACATGTTTGAGATAACATGTTTTGGACTGTTGTGATCTTAAAAAATATAAAGAAATGTGGGATTGGAATGGGATTTATGTTACTGCTTAATTTATTCAAGTCAGGCAGTTGCCAAATAAATTTACTTCTCATAATGCTTTGTTGATGTATCTGTAGTACAGGGTGGTAGGGAACTGAAAAAGAAACTGTATGTCTGAGCACAATCTATAGCTGCTGCAGCTCCTGTTATATCACGACACAAAAACCTACTACTACTTGCAGCATGTAGATTCTGAGTATTTATACTTTGCTGCAGGGGTGAAATGCTCCCAGTTCGCTCATACCTGTCGGTCGCCATAGAGCCGGTCGCCAAGGTAGCGCAAGGCGCCACCCGGACGCCGCCATTTGGGTTCTTTTACCCTCTGCGCATGCGCAAAGCGTTCTGTGCATTCGCAGAGGGTAAAAGAACCCAACTGGCGGCATCCGGGTGGGTGGGCGTTGCGTCACGCTACCTTGGCGACCGGCTCTATGGCGACCGACAGGTACGAGCGAACTGGGAGCATTTCACCCCTGCTTTGCTGGATGAGAGAGTTAACATGAGTTCTCTACAGCAAATACAGAAAAATTAAAAAAAGGAATTTTACACATATGTGCACAGATATTCATTTTTCTTCTCTCCATTTGTACTATTTTTGTATTTGCCCAATTGTTATTGCCAGAACTATGCGATGTGTAATACCTAGAGGCTATCACCAAAACAGATATGGCTCTTGCCAATAAAAATACAGAAATGGCCATTTGGAGTTAGGATAATTCTGTTTAGCTGCTGATTCCTTCCTTCCTTCCTTCCTTCCTTCCTTCCTTCCTTCCTTCCTTCCTTCCTTCCTTCCTTCCTTCCTTCCTCTGGTAATCATTAGCAGGTAACATTCCTCTGTTTCAGGACACTTCATCTTTCCATAACTACTATTTGTAAAAATAATTTGATATTTGTTGTTTATCCTTAATACAGAAATAATTTGAGATAAATAGGTGATCAGGTGTGCAGTAATTTATATTAGGTACTTGCAAAATGGCATAATTGGATAAATTGAACAGAGAAATGATGAGTCCAGTGAATCTCATTTCTCAATGTTTTGCTGTAATTTGTTCATATATTCTGGAAAAATACCAGTTATGTACCAAAATACAACCTCAGCAGTTGTTTTATGTTTTTATTCATACAAAATGGACACAACAATAAAACTATTCCTTTCTACTTGAAGTCACATAACATAGTAAATTGGGAGCTAGGAACAGTGATGAGTGAATAATATACTAGGTCCCCCCCCCATTTTCTAATAAATTAGAATTCTAACTCTTACAATTCTTCCTATAAATACAAGTTTCTATTTTTGCCAACATATGGACTAATTAGATATGTGCTAAAAATGCCATGACCTGGTCCCCAGGTTAAGATTGCATTTTATTTCTTAGCTTGAGATTTCAGAATTATAAAAATTAAAAAATAATTTTAAGAATAATAATTTAGGAAACATTCAGTCCTAGATAGTGGCAGATATCTCTCTCCTAGGACGCAAAGAAAAAATACCTGCTGCAAACTCCTCATGGTGTCAGGAAGGGCATCCGGCCAGTAAACGCTCAGTTCCATCCAGTTGCCCCAACTCTATCCCTAATTAAGGGATTATAGGATCATAAAAAGGGAGTATATGTATGAATATGTAATTAACAATCAGGTATCAGTAAGGTGTATGGTTCATATTCCGCAGGAAGGAAATACATTCTTTGTATTTTGTTTGCTTGTTTGTTCAGCAAGGAGGCAGGTACTCTCGGTTGGCAGACTGCAGTGCTGCCAGTATGAATAACAGTGCCAGAACGTTGGCAAGGACTGAGATGGGGTTCCTGATGGCAGTCAGTTATGCTGTACCTCCTGGTTATCTAGTTTATTATATTGGCTAATTATTCCATCTATGTCCTGATTCTGCAACAAAGCACTGTGATTTTCATAGAATTTTCAGTGGTCAGAAGTCATTGTGTAATCCTTGATTCCTTATTGATTGCTCTCATCCTGTAGTGATGGAAATAATGAGAATGGGCAGTCAAGTTGCCATGCACCTGACCTGAGCTCAGTAGTAAATCATGCTTCATAGCTTAGCTCAATATATGCTTCATAGCTTAACTCAATTCTACTCCTTGGTTTGACTTGGCAAAAATCACAGCTTGCTTGATTAAAATCATTATAGCAGGCAAAAATGAAGTTATATACGATAGTTGATGACCCATGGCAAGTGCCAGGGACAGGAAAGGCTTACAATCTCACAGCTAAAACTTCACGGTTCAGGTATTTTAGATTTACATAACTGCCATCTCTGACCTGGGAATCATTGATTTCTGGCTTTGCCTATCTTAACCTTAAACTTTAGTGTGTATTAAATAGTTGTTGACCCTGATCTGGAAATACATGTCAGACTAAGGGATTCCAGAATAACTCCCTCTCCATTCTTTTTCCATGTAAAGAAATGGTTGAGATTTAGAGATTCTTCTCTGTGAACAGCTCTGAAGCAGCTTGCCATTAATGCATTCTAGAGCTATGCAAAAGTACATAATATTTGCACTTCTGGTGATTTACTTTGAAAGTTATTGCACAGTCTGAATAGAATATAAAGAAATGTTGCTTAGTGGAAAAAATTCTAATTGTTTTGAGATTATTTTAAACCTAAAGAAAGGATTTATTGTCTTTATTTATATTGCTTGATTCCACGTGGTTCAGATAAAAAGACAATTAGCTTAAATTGAGACATAATTACTGAAGTAATTCACTATTCTTACTGCTGACCTAGACTTACCATGGGAAGAGAAAGCAACTAGGAACAGATGGCAATGTATATATTTTCTTCATTACTGTAATAGTTATGCAGGTCAGAAATCCATTGAAGAAGAACCATAGAATAACGTATAAACTCGAGCAACATTAAGGAGGACAAAACTGTCATAGGCTTTTCTATTAAAATATCTGTTTGCTAAATACCAGTCATTTCTATAAAGTATCATTTGGACTTGTTTCCTGGGAGCTATTTCATTTAAGCAGATTTCCCAAGGAACTAATGGATGCAGCTTTTCTGTTTATTAGTTGATGAAATCAGAGGCATATGCTCATTGTTCACAAGGAAAAGCTTTGCTGTTTTAAAAGAATTGTAATAAAAACAGTTTTATGTACTGTTAGGAAAAAGAGGACTATCTGTGCACACACAAGTGGATTTTTCCACTAGCACAACAATTTAACCACATTCCATGCCTAAACCTAGATGAATAGAGTTTTCAAAATCTATTCTGATTTCATGACATTCAATCCCATTACTCAGGGAACAATATTGAATTATGAACTCGAGACTGACAACATCATTTTAAAAATTAGGAGAATGTAGAAACATTATTAGATCTCTTAGTATCTCTTTTAAGAAAGATTACTTTATATACTTGATTTTCTAGTCATTTGGTCAGTCTTGATATCCAGTATCCTAAACAATTGTTCCTTTAGAATCTTTTTGAGTATATAACTTAATGAAAGATTGCCCATTACCAATCACTTATTTTCCTATTTGTAATTTTATTTTTAGAGAAAAGTTTATGAGGAATCCTAAATAAAATATTTCATTTATTTTTCTCTAGTCCATTACCCTTTGAAATTTACAAAAATCTGTCAACTGGGTTATTCCTGGGAATCCAGTCTATCCTAGGAGTGCTGATCATGAACCTTTAATTTATTCTCTTGTCTTTCCTTCCCTTCCCTTCTCCTCTCTGTGCCTATAATCTTAAAGCTTCTGTGCATTTCTGTGAGAGCTTATAAGATGCTGGACTTTTTAAAAAGAATATTTATATTTTTTAAAGTCACAGGAATAAATAACTATGTGTTAAAGTAAATCATAGATATAGAATAGGAGATACCTGGCTCAACAATAGTAACTGTGAGAGGGATCTAGGTGTCCTCGTGGATCACTGCTTAAATACCATGGAGGCCTAGGAATCTGGGTATGATGACGACTGGAGCCAGCTCCTGAGAGGTCCTTGGAGGCAAGCAGTCAGCGTTGGGGGCACCAGAAAGAACAGCCAACTGAGCAGGCAGAGTAAGTGAAGCCAGCCAGAAGGCAGAGGGAATTGTAATGCCATTGTTATGCAATGAAGAAGATGAACTTCTACTGCCATTATGCAATGTGGAAAACAGGCTGCCACCTGATGCAAGGGCACATAGAGCAGAGGTTGGTGAGGTTACTTGTAAGAAAGCAGCTTCACCTTCCTAAATGAGACACACCGGGGTGTTCTTACTTAAGGGGAGCTTTGAGTTAAAACTGATGTTGGAAACCATCCTTTACTGCAACTCTCCTTGCCTTGCCTTGCCTTGCCTTGCCTTGCCTTGCCTTGCCTTGCCTTGCCTTGCCTTGCCTTGCCTTGCCTTGCCTTGCCTTGCCTTGCCTTGCCTTGCCTTGCCTTGCCTCGCTCCTTTGCCTTGTGATTTTGAAACTGACCAGTGGACAACCCTGTGCATTGGACTCCAGAACCATTTGACCAGTCTTGTACCTGACTCCCTGGACTTGGAAATCCTTATTTATGCAAGTTACTAAACTGGTGGCCACCTAATTTGCCACCTAATTAATAATAATTATTATTAATAATTAATTAATTAATAATTGGCCACCTAATGAGAAGGAAAGACTCACTGGAGAAGAGCCTAATGCTGGGAAAGATTGAAGGCAAAAGAACAAGGGGACGACAGAGAATGAGGTGGCTGGATGGAGTCACTGAAGCAGTAGGCGTGAGCTTAAATGGACTCCAGAGGATGGTAGAGTAAGGAAGGCCTGGAGGAACGTTGTCCATGGGGTCGCGATGGGTCGGACACGACTTCGCAACTAACAACAACAAAACTGGTGGAAACTTGATGGCTTTGTTTTATCATGTGCATTAGCACAGGACATTTGTTGCTTGTTGTACTGTAAGTGAAAGTTTGCAACTGCGTGCTTGTGTGTGTGTGCGTGTGCTTGTGTGCTTGCACTGAGACAGGACATTAAGTATGAGTCAGCAGTGTGCTGCAGCTGCCAAAAAAGCCAACACAGAGGGATAGCATCAAGATATGGGAAGTAATAGTACCACTTTATAGTGCACTGAGATCACATTTGGAATACTGCATCCAGTTCTGGTCACCACAATTCAGAAATGATGCTGAGGCCCTAGAGAGACTGCAGAGAAGAGCAACAAAGATGATAAAGGGTCTCAAGGCTAAATCATATGATGAATGGCTAAAGGAGTTAGGTATGTTTAGCCTAATGAAGAGAAGACTCAGGGGAGACATGATAGCAGCCTTCTAATACTTGAATGGCTATCACAGGGAAGAAGACATTGATTTATTCTCCATAGCACCTGAGTGCAGGACAAGAGGCAATGGGTGGAAGCTTGTCAGAGGGAGATTCAATTCAACCTGGAAATAAGGAAGAATTTCCTGACAGTAAGAACAAGTAGGTCTCCCAGAATTATGAGTGCTCCATCGCTGGAGATTTTCAAGAAAAGATTGGACAGCCATTTGTCCTGGATGGTATAAGGACTCCTGCCTTGGGCAGGAGGTTGGATTACAAAAACCTCCAAGGTCCCTTCCAGCCCTATGATTCAATTTTTCTATGAATCTATTATAAACTTTTGTCTAATGCATCTGATATCTACTAAAACAATTCCCTTTGGTTCAATGGATATCATACTGTATTAACTAATGTCATCAGATAGCAAAATAGATTTTCTTTGTACAGAATGTTTCTGACACATCAATTACTTGGCAAAAATTTCAATATATATTTTAGAAAATTATATTTGGGCGTATACATATTTCTTAATTGTCAGATAAGATACTAAAGAATACATTAGATTAATTTGGTTTGTATCATCACAACTAGCATTTTGTTCAGTAGATTTCAGGTTGTTTAAATTGCTTAAGTTTGCTGAAACAATCCCTTAAGATTTCCCTCTTAACTGTTAGGAGCTAACCTAAGAGAATGAAGGTACTGAAATGGTAGATAGTTTCTGCCTTTTAGGATCAACCATGGACAGTAAAGGAACAAATAGTCCATTATATACCATAGACCCGTGATGGCGAACCTATGGCACACGTGCCGGAAGTGGCACACAGAGCCATCTCTCCGGGCACGCCAGCCGTCACCCATTGCTCTTCCGGGTTCTGGCGCGCACCAGCTGGTCTTCGTGCACATGGGAGTGCCGGAAACCAGAGGAGCAGCTCCCTGACGCGCATGCGCATACTAGAAACCGGAAGCTCAGCTTCCCGGCGCACACATGTGCGCTGGGGAACTGCTCTTCCGGTTTCCAGCATGTGCATGCGCACCGGGGAGCTGCTCTTCTGGTTTCCGGTGCTCCCCTGCGCACGCACGCACTTCCATTTCGGCACTCAGTGCCAAAAAGGTTTGCCAACACTGCCATAGACTGTTAGCCATTAGTAGAACAGCCATGAAGGCCTTTGAAAATTTATCCAGATGCCATAATGTGTCCAAATCTACTGTACAAAGTTTAATGCAAGATCGCAAGCAATGGCACTTACCTGTGTCACTCTATGGAAATAAAAATTGGTTTTTGAAGAAGCAGGATATGAAGAATATTGTTTCTGAAGATTGGTATTGGATAAAACTCCTGAGAATATCCTGGACAGGCAAGAAAACAAAGATATCATTGAACAAATCAAACTAAAGTGTTCTCAAGGCACAAATTACCAGGCTCAAATATCCTACTTTAGACACATTATGTGAAAACATAACTTTCTGGAAAAGGTTTTGATGCTGAGAAAGATGAAAGAAAAGAGAAGAAGAAAAAGGACAGCAGCAAAATGGATCACTCAGTTACAGTGGTGATGATTGTGCCTACATGATCAAATTAGGGACAGATTGTCATAAATAAAAATCTAAAATCTATGTGGTTACTATGAGCTTAATGGCACATAATCAAATCAAATCAACCTAAAAGTCTATGAAGGTAGAATAAATACTATATAAAACACTTTATGGATAGTCCTCAATTTATAACCACCATTGGGACTAGAATTTCCGTTGCTAAGCATGAAGGTTCTTAAGTGAGCTGTGCCCACTTTTATAACCTTTTTTTGCCACAATTGTTAAGTGAATCACTGCAGCTATTAAATGAAACTTACAGTCATTAAGCAAATCCAGCTTCCCCCATTAACTTTGCTTGTCAGAAGCTGCTTGGGAAGGTCACAAATGGAATCACATGATACTGAATCTTTGCAAACATTGTAAATACATGCTGGTAGCCAAGCATCTGAATTTTGATCATTGACCTTGGGAATGCTGCAGTGGTTGTCAGTGCAAGGACCAGTCATAAGTCACTTTTTTCAGTGCTGTTGTAACTTTGAATGGTCACGAGACAAATAGCTGTAAGTCAAAGACTACCTGTGTGCACATGCTGAAAATGAATGGGATTTATTGTGCAGTTGTAGAGTCTAATGCTTATGACAGTGATGGCGAACCTTTTAGACAGCGAGTGCCCAAACTGCACGTGCACATGCCCAAACTGAAAGGTGAAACTGCGCGGACATGCACATGCGCAGACATGCGCAGACAAGTGCATGCGTGGACATACACGCATGCGCAGCAGAGACCCGAAGACCAGCTGGCTGGCGGGAGGCGAGGCTTCCCAACACCAGCAGCGCAGCAAGAGGTAAGATCTTTTTCTTTCGTGAGCTTCTGTTTTGTCGTTTGCAGGGAAACAGAAGCTCATGAAAGAAATGCCACGGAGATCTGACCTGGGGCGATGGTGCACGTGCCAGCAGAGAGAGCTCTGCGTGCCACCTCTGGCACGCGTGCCATAGGTTCACCATCATGGGCTTATGACATCTTTCTGCTTTTGCCTGAAAGGAATCTAGGATATATTTACAATGAGAGCAACATCATAACAATTTTTAAGGAAAAGTATGAGGATATATCCTCACTCCAACTCATAAGATGGTGATCTAAGTGATGAAACAAAGGATTTATTACAACAAGAGCTTATATAAACTTTTTATAAAGAAGAGAATCAAACAATGGAACAAGCCCAGTGAATATTATGAAGCAGTACCCAAACTGTTTATATTGGAATGCTTTAATTTATATTCCTGTATAAAATATGTGCATACATGTTTCTTTACAACTGTATGATTCTGTTACTACTTTTCACATAGAATAACAGAATGAATACAGTGTGAAACAATTATGGCTAAGTAGCAGGATCTAAAGCATTGTTGGGTATGTTATAGTAACTTTGCATTGAAGAGTGTAAAAAATAATTCCAGTGCTATAAGAGATAGTCCTCAACACAACGATTCACTTAGTGACTATTTGGAGTTAGAACAGCACTGAAAAAAATGACTTTTAACTGTTTTTCACATTTACAACCATTGCAGCATCCCCAAAATTCAGATGCTTGGCAATTGCATGTATTCAGCGGTGGGATTCAGCCGGTTCGGGTGAATCGGATGCTAATTTTACATCTGGTTCGCCGAACCGGTAGTTGCAAGGACTGTCTGGCCCCACTCACCCCACCCCTCCCAGGAGTCTCCATGCGGCCCGTTTTGGATGCCAGGTAAGTGCAGGGCCCGCACAGAGGCTCTGGGAGGGTGAAAAATGGGCCTCCCGGAAATCTTGAAACAGGCCCGTTTCTGGCCTCCAGAGGGCCTTCAGACCCCAGGGGAGGCCATTTTTGCCCTCCTGGAGGCTCGAGGAAAGCCTCTGGAGTCTGGGGAGGGCAAAAATGCCCCCCTCTGCTGTGGTGCAGGAGGCAGAGTAGGCCACGCCCACCATGGTCACACCCACCCAGCAACCAGGTAGAGAACTGGTTGCTAAAATTTTTGAATCCCACCCCCGCATGTATTTATGATGGTTGCAGTGTCCTGAGGTCAGGTGATCACCTTTTGCGACCTGACAAGTAAAATCAATGAGGAAGGCAGATAAACTTAACAATCATATTACTCACTTAACTGCAGTGATTTGCTTAACAACTGCGACAAGAAAGGTGATAAAATGGGGCAAAATTCACTTAATTCTCGTACTAAGCAACAGAAATTGTGAGATCAATTGTGGTTGTAAGTCGAGGAAGACTACTTGTGTCAAGCATGAATTTATGATCAGTAACCAAAATAATGAAAATATAAATTGTATCAACTTCTTTATAATAAAAAACAGCATATATGATAAATGTGGCAGTTTGTTAAATGTTTCAGGTGATGTGTGTTTTGTACACACACATTCCCACACAAACATACACACAGTGACTATACTCTCATTTGAGTGTTCTATTTACTTAATTTTTGTAATACTGGATTATCTTCATTCCCCTGAGTTAATATTTATTAAGAAGTGAACTGATATTTATCAGTATGCATTATCTGAAATAAATGTGCTATTTTCTCATGTGACTTTATCCTGTAAAATTTTCTGATCCTCTTTATCATTCAGAATTATAAATAGGCCTCGGTTATTTCTCAGTTTTCCCCTCTCTCGTCTGATTTCCTCATTGAAACTATTATTATTAAGTATATTGAACACTTATGCTGTTCCCTGGAGTGCGTCACTCAACTAGTTTCCACTCTAAAGCAGCCATTAATTACAACTCTTTGTAATATCACTTACCTAATTTTTAATCCACAACAGGATTTTAGCGCTCTACCCTGTGGTTATTTTGTATAACAGTCTCATCAAAGCTTTGCACCATTTAAATAAATTACTTTAAAGGATCTACTTTTGTTTTTTCCTTAACTTTCTATATCCAACAAATATGTGTTAAACAAACTGAATTTTTAGAAAGCCTTTACGAATCTATACTTGGGCAAGCAACATATTATTCTGACCTGAAATATGTTCTGATACAACTATGCCATCAGTTTTTAATTTCAGTGCTCACAGCAATATTGCCATTTACAATAATGTTTAGGAAAATATTAGCCTATACAGGTAGTCCTTGACTGACGACCACAATTGAGCCAAAATTTCTGTCGCTGAGTGAGTTTTGCCCCATTTTACGACCTTTCTTACCACAGTTATTAAGTGACTCACCACAACTGTTAAAATAGTAACATGGTTGTTAAGTGAATTTGCTTCCCCATTGACTTTGCTTGTCAGTAGGTCGCAAAAGATGATCACATGACCCTGGGGCACTGCAACTGTCAGAAATATGAGTCAGTTACAAGTGTCTGGATTTTGATCATGTGACCATAGGGATGTTGTAGCAGTCAAGTGAAAAATGGTCATGTTGTCACTTTTTTCAGTGCCGTTGTAACTTCGAACGGTCACTAAACTGTTGTAAATCGCGACTATCTGTATTGCCATTTAAGGTCTATTAAAATTCTTCAGGACTTATGATGTATTTGAAATTCCCAGTATCCTAGTATTTACTTTTGATTTGCTCTTATGCTACAGAATGCGTGTACTGTATCATAATGTATTAAAGAACTACCTGTTCTATCTTTTTCATAAAGATCAATGCAAATAACACAATTCTTTCCCAAAAGTATATTAATCCTCTTTAATAGCACTGTTCATCTTTTATTGGCCTAGAAGATTTTACTTACATTAAAACCTCTCAGTGCTTTGTATTTCCTACTGGTCATACCAACACCTTGTAAAGTTAGCAACTTCTTTGTAAAAAGAAAAGCCTTGGAAAGAAAAATAGAAATCAACAAACCAGATATATGTTGAGTAATGTATAAGCCAGAGGTGGGTTCCTCCTGGTTCGGACCGGTTTGCCCGAACTGGGAAGCGACCCGCTGGTGATGTCACGGTGATGTCACGGAGCCGGTTCGGTCGGTGCCGGTCCGTGGGCGCCGCCATCTTTTTTTGTGGGGGGGGAATTATTTTTATTTTGGGGGCGGAAAAAATTTTGGGATTTTTTTTAATTTTTTTTTCTTCGGCGCATGCGCAGAAGCCAAGTTTCCAACACTGTGCATGCGTCGCCATCTTGTTTTCAGCTTTTTTAAATTTATTTATTTATTTTTCCCGGCACTGCACATGCGGCACGGGAGGAAGCGAACTGGCAGCGAGGTAAGTTAGAACCCACCCCTGGTATCAGCTTTAAACAGATTGAAGCTTTAAACATATTGAATATAAATATTAGTGCTGTATGCTTATATGTTTCATAATTCTATATTGGATGCTGTATAGAAACTCATTAAGAGCCTCCAAGTTTATATCATGATTACATAATTTAGCAGTGGTCTGCCTAGGCTATTAGTCTTTCTACAATCAGAAATCTCTAAATGATCAGAGAGATTTACTTTTTTCCCAAGAGTCTATTACAGTGGAGAGAGAGAGGCAATTACTAATCAAAAGAAAAACGCAGAAAAATAAAATGTGGAGATGAAGTGGGGAGATGACAGGAGAGGCTCTGCCCTTTAAATTGTGGCTCATTCTTTCCTGGCTACAACTAACATTCAAGTCCCAACAAATTTCTCCTGAAAGAATGAAGCTTTCAAATAGAATTTTTAAAAAAATCATAGAAAACTTAGTTTTGATAAATTTTTATTTTTAATCATTATTTCATATTTATGTGAACAAAAATGAATTTATATACAAAGCCTGTTTAGAAGAAATACTAACTAGTAAAACTTTATTATCCCAAGAACCTTCAAATTAATACTTTGCTATAAAAATACTAAGGAAAAAGTCATAGAATTTAGATATATTATGTTGCCAATATATATAAATATATGTGATTGAAATATAATATCTGTGGCGACAATAATAGTGATTAGAATTAAATGTGTAAAGCTATTTAAACTAATATGACATTGTATTTTCCCTCTGTGTGCTTCACTCAAGTGACACATCCAAATAGATTTAGCTTGTGTGGGAAGGATTGACCTTTTTTATTTATATGAGCTTGATAACTATATTTTCACATAATAACTGACTATGACATAAATTAAAGTTATCAGAAAGCAGGCCAGAGACTGCATACTTTTACTAACAGGCTTTAAAGGGTAAAAGAGAGAAATGAAGAACAGATCAAGTAAGCTCATAATCAAATGGTTTTTGACCAATTCTGTCATACAGTATCTGTATAGTTTTATATCCTGATAATTATTTATTTGCTACATTAATCATAGCTATCAGAGCCAAAAGCAAGAGCCAAAAAGAGGTGATTACAGTGTCTTTTGATTATTGGGGACAACTTGTTCACTATCTCCTGGATGGTACCCAAGAAACTTTTATAACCTTCTTCCAATAAAGCAAAAGTGTTGGCAGCTGCTGAGAAAAAAAATGTGTTGACTATTATCCTTTAAGAAACAGAAGACACAAAGTTATGAAAGCCTGTCTTAATCTGAATCCAGTTAAAGACAGAATATCTCTATGGCAATTGTGTGAACTGAGTAACCACATCTGAATTAGCACTATTTTTGTTAGGCATAAGAAATCTGGAGCCATGATAGAGTTCAAAATTACTACGAGTTTATTCCATCCTACCTATGATGTTCATCCATTGTGTTCGAAGAGGACCTTGACATCTAACAGGTTGTGGGCTGTCCACGATGTGTCCACAGGTGGCTGGTAAGGCCTATACGAGCACGAAATGTTCTGCCACATGTCAGGCAGACATGTGTGGGCACCATTGTTGCAGCATTTGCAGCTCTGGCTTTGCGGAGTGCTCGCTTCTCTTGTGCTATGGTTCTGCTGTCCTCCGATGTCTGGCAGCCTTGGTGGATCAATGTGCGCCATGTCGATCGATCTTGCGCCAGGGTTTCCCAGGAGGTGGTGTTGATATCCAGGGACTTGAAGCAGGCTTTCAACATGTCTTTGTATTGCTTCCTTTGTCCTCCGTGCGATCGCTTTCCTTGAGACAGCTCACCATAGACGAGCTGTTTGGGGATGCAATGGTCTGGCATCCTTGCCCAGCATGTCTGGGCTTTCATCAGCAGGGTGTGAACTGATGGCAGGCCTCCTCTGGAGAGGACTTCTGTGTTGATGGCACCCCTGCTCTGGAGAGGACTTCTGTGTATGGCACCTTGTCCTGCCACCGGATCCTCAGAATTCTACGGAGGCAGGTCATGTGGAAGTGGTTCAATTGCCTAGCATGCCTCCTATATACAGTCCAAGTCTCACTGGCATACATCAGTGTAGTTAGCACTACTGCTCGGTAGACTTTGAGCTTTGTAGCAAGGCTTATTCCACAGCGGTCCCACATGTTGGTCAGTAGTCTGTCAAATGCAGAGCTTGCCTTGGTGATTATGCAGTTGACCTTGATGTCAATTGTCACTGCACGGGAGAGGGTGCTGCCAAGGTATGTAAATTTGTCCACTGCTTGCAGCTTTTGTCCCTTCACTGTGGTGGTGGGCTCTTGGTGTTGGGCTTTCGGAGCTGGCTGATGCATCACTTCGGTCTTCTTTATGTTGATAAGGAGGCCGAAGTTGTCGCATGCTGCTGCGAATTTGTCCACACTGGCTTGCATTTCCTGCTGTGATCCATCATTCAGGGCACAGTCATCAGAAAGAGGAGGTCACGTAGCACAGTCTCCTTTATCTTGGTGACAGCCCGGAGTCTTCGTAGGTTGAAAGTTTCCCATCGGTCCTGTATCTCAGGCTAACTCCCAAGGAACTGTTCTGGAAGGCGTCTGACAGCATGGCTGAAAGCATTATGCTGAACAAGGTCGGTGCCAACACACACCCTTGCTTGACGCCGTTTATAATAGGAAAGGCCTCTGAAGCTTCTCCGTCATCCAGAACACGAGCCATCATACCATCGTGGAACTGATGTACCATCAGGATGAATCTATCAGGGCACCCAAATTTCGACATGATGCGCCACAGACCTTCACGACTGACAGTGTCAAAAGCCTTAGTGAGATCCACAAAGGTGGTGTACAATTCACGATTCTGCTCCTGACACTTCTCTTGGAGCTGTCGGGCTGCGAAGATTATGTCCACAGTGCCACGCTCTTTGCGGAAACTGCACTGTGTCTCGTGTAATAAACTCTGTTCCAGGTGGTCAGTCAGGCACTTCAGCAACACTCATGCAAGGATCTTGCCTGTGATGGAAAGCAGTGATATTCCTCTATGATTGTCACAGACTTGTCGATTCCCTTTCCTCTTGTAGAGGTGTACGATGGATGCATCTTTCAGTTCCTGATGAATGGATCCTTGATTCCAGAAAGACTGGAACAGCTGAATGATTTTGTCGACAAGCACTGCACCACCATCCTTATAGACCTCAGCTGGGATCGCGTCAGATCCTGGGGCCTTGCCACTGGACATCTGGCTGATGGCCTGTAGGGTTTCAGTCTTTGATGGTGGGGCATCCAGGCTGTGGTTGATATCCACCTGGGGCATTCTATCGATCGCCTCGTTGTTGATGGAAGATGGGCAGTTCAATACGGATTGGAAGTGCACAGCCCATCGCTGTAGAATCAGAGTCTTCTCAGTGATGAGAGTTGCACCATCTGAGTCCAGTAGGGGGGAGCTCCCTGAGGGCTGAGGTCCATACAAGGATCTGAGGGCTTCATAGAATCGTTTAGCATTGTTTCTATCAGCAAACTTCTGAATTTCATCTGCTTTGGTACTCAATCAGGAGTCCTGCATCTTACGAAACTTGCTCTGTACGGTCCTGTGAGTGTTGTTGAAGGCATTTTTCTTAGCTGTTGACGACAGGTCATTCTGATAAGCACGGTGAAGGCAGTGCTTTTCAGCAAGTAGGGCCTTGATCTCTTCATCATTTTCGTCAAACCATTCCTGCTGTTTCCTGTGTGAGGGTCCAAGAACCTTTAGTGCAGAAGAGTGCACAATATCCTGAAAGTGTTCCCAGTCCTTCTCAGCATTTCCCTCTAATTGCAGCTCTGAGAGTTGGTTGTCAAGATCTTCTGCTAGTGAAGCTGCTGTGTTGGGGTTCCTCAGTTTACTGACATTGATCTGTTTCATCACAGCTTTGTTTCCCTGTGGATGTCTCTTTGGCTTGATGTGAAAGCTTAATTTGGAGATGGACTCTCTATGGTCTATGGTCAGTCCAACAGTCAGCGTTCGGCATGGCCTTGGTCACCCTTACATCCTGTCTGTCTTTCCTCTGCACAATGACATAATCAATAAGATGCCAGTGCTTGGAGCATGGGTGCATCCAGTATGTCTTTTTGCGAGTGGGCAGGCGAAAGATGGTATTGGTGATGATCAAATTGTGAGCCACACATGTCTTAAGTAGTAATAGGCCATTGCTGTTACATTTCCCAATTCCATTTTTTCCAATGACGCCATCCCAGGCAGAGTGATCAGATCCTACTTTCGCGTTGAAATCGCCAAGTAGAATCAGCCTGTTGTGCGCTTCACGGATGAAAGTAGGGCATCAAGATCTTCATAAAACTTGTCCTTTACTTCGTCCAGATTCGTCATTGTGGTTGCGTAGGCGCTGATCAGTGTGGCTTGCTTTCCTCTCGGTAGTGGGAGATGCAGTGTCATGAGTCAGTCGTTCACGCCCTTGGGAAGGCAAGTTTGCAGACAAGATGATTCTTAACCGCAAAGCCAATACCAGATTCACAGCGTTCGTTACTCTGTTCGTTACACACCAGAAGAATGTATAACCACCTCCTGTTTCTGTGAGCTGACTTTCGTTGGCTAGACAAGTTTCACACAGGGCTGCAATATCGATGTTAAATCTTGCAAGCTCTCTAGAGACCAGGGCTGTTCTTCTTTCTGGTCGATTTGCTAAGGGGTTGTCTTGAAGTGTACGTATGTTCCATGTGCCAATGGTGAGTGGTGTCACCTTCCATTTTCTTTGAAGTTTTGTTATTCGACCGCATGAAATGGGATCCCCTCCAGCCGCGGTAAGCTGGACAGGGTTCTATGAAGCAACAATGTTTAGGGCACCTTTTCTAGCCCCTTCCTCTTACATCGGAGGTGAGCAGTGTGGTCCTAAAGTGGGCTGCTCAGTCACTCAGGTAGACGCCGAATTCAGCTGTTGCTTTGGTCAGCAAGAAGACGACCATTAGACCTGAGTCGCCTGTGTGCAGGTCCGCGGCTACAGCTCCCAGTGTATCCACACCTGCTGCTTCGTCGCTTGCCCACAGCCACAGGACTTTGAAGGTTCATGGGAATTGGGGGGGATGTCAAGACTTGCACGTGGATTGGATTAAAGTGAGGGAGAGGTGCGCATAGTCAGCCTCACTCTCTCTTCCAAGATTCCATCTTGCTCCAATAGCAGGACAAAGTCGAGACAGTTGGAGATGGACTGGGTGCAGTGGTTGACCAGGGCGTCTTTTGTGTCTTGCCGTGCTCTTAGCGTACCACATCCCTTTCAGAGACCGCCTTCATGACCATTGTCCTATTCTAGTAGGTTTCATCCGCTTAATCCACCGGAATCTGTCTTCACATGCTCGGGATAGACAAGTCCCTATCTCACTGAAGGTCAATGACCCAATGGCTACTCTCTGTTGCCCAGGGTGTTGCCCAGCTGTTGCCCAGGGTGTGGCCACTGCACATGCTACAGCTACTAGAAGCCACAGGTGAGGGCTGAGTGACAGGTGGGGACCAAAGGTGGATGAGCTGCCCTGAAAGCTGCCCTAAAATGAGCTGCCCTAAACGACATGACATGCCCCTACACCAGAGGTGCTACCCCTCCCTGAACACCCCATACACCCCTATCCTACCTATACACAAGAACTGGTGCTAGATAAAAAAAAGTCCTACCTATGCACAAGAACTGGTGCTAGATAAAATAAACAGAATACAAGGGGGACTGAACTTAGGTCTCTTTTGGGAGCATAGCGACTCAAAACTGATTATGCATTTGACTCTACCCTTGGGCTCAGCCTGGTCATTTCCTACAGTTTCCATCCTATGCCCAAGCCTGAATTCTGACTAGAAGAAATCTCAATAACGTGCTCTATCAGTGTAACTGATTCCTTACTGCCATTTTCTATCAATTTCTCCCAAAAGAAAAATTCAGATATGGGATGGAAGTTGTCCAGTATTACTGGATGTTTTATCAAAGAAAAGGTGTATGAATGCATTATCTGAGGTAAATACCATGACGATTTTCCACAAAAAAAATGTCACCTGTCAGATATAATCATTCTCACAAAACTGGCTGCCTGAGAGAGCCAGGAAGCATAGGCCTTGCCTGCAACTACATAGTTCTATCTATTTTCTTGATCTCCACAAAATCAAACAAATCCCAGAAAATATATTCACCATTTTTGTTTAGAACCAGTAAAAATAAATTGCATGTAAATGTCAAATAAATATGCATTCAGATTTTTTTAAAAAAAATATTTACCTTGGGATTCATTGAAACATAAATTTGAACAGAATTGCATAAAATGTTATATGCAATCATAAGTAATCACCTTCTAAAGAATTTGAAATAAATTTGTTTAATTCTGAATTCTATAATTATTGGGAGATAATTATAAAGTCTGGTAATGCTATATTGGTTATCTCCGGATAATCTCTCCTGCATCCCAAATTAAAACTGAAACATTTTAAATGATAAATGTCATTATTCTATCCAGGTTCAGCCAACATAGTAATTTATTAAGTTTTAGAGAAATACTCTGCCTTGGGGAATGCTACCTCTAAATTGGGAAAAACATGTATGAAATATAACCTCACCATTTGTATTCCTTTGTGCAGTTGAATTAAACACCAGCAGTTCCTTCACATATGTGGCTAGTTGGCACCAAGTACTGCTGATTTACCATACACATTAAGTAATACTAGACTATGGTGACAACATATATTCACACCTCGAGTATACCTTTCTGGGTAGTGCAGATTTAGGAAATAATCTTAGTGAAAAACAAAAAAAAGTCTGGTCCTCCTCCAGAATGTCCATACTCTATTAACAGAGCCAGTAAGAACATGGAATAATAACCACCAAAATTAATTCCCTGCATCCAGGAATATTGTCTGGGCAAAGTTGAATCACTTTAAGTAATTCTATTGGAGATACAGCTGTTAATCAGCATACTTTTTAATGTCTCTAATCTATGGCAGATTTTGTACTGCTATATTTATGAACATGTTAAATAAAAGTAGCAAGCTTTTCTTCTTCTTCTAATAGTACTACTCTTGTCCTCTCTGGCCTGCATTTGCCTAATTAAGCAATGTCTGCCATCCTTTAACCTGGAAAAATCTCAAATGGCATTTTATCTCTGACTGCGTACTTCAGTTAGAATTACTATTTCTTCCACAGTCTTGCCATTCGACTGTAAATCACTTTCCACAATTTCATAAAATATGAATACATTCATTCTGGAAAACTCAAAAAGGGTGATTTTAAAACTCATCAAAAACTTTTTCATCATAATAGCTATCTGTGACAAAGTACTTAAAAGTTAATACATTATCCTGTAACCAATATAGCTAGGTATCTGAGCAATTTCTCTCAAATTGCTGACATGGATTTCACACTGCAAAAGTTGGCAAAGAGTGAATCATTGCTTACCCATTAGGCCATTTGTCTTTATTTTATTTGAAATAATTTGTAACATCGTACTATTTAAGTACAGTGTACCATTTGAGATACTAGCTTTGAAGAGGGAGGAGATTGAAGGAAGAGTTTTTCCTCACATCCTTTTCCTTTCACAAATTCATTCAACACAATTTTTTCCTGTTTACTCTGTATCTTATCATTCTGATCCTTCTTTAATTCCATTTCTGCCATCCCTTGTAATTGCATTGTTGACTTCTCAGTAAAGGTATTATCAGTTTCAAGTAATATTGGGGTTTTTTGTTACCAATTACTAGTTGATTGCCCATGGAACTACAAATCAAAACCTATCACCTTTTCCATGGGCATTTGTTTGATAAAACTCCTAATGCCTGACAAGCAGGGGTGAAATCCAGCAGGTTCTGACAGATTCTGGAGAACCGGTAGCGGAAATTTTGAGTAGTTCAGAGAACCGGCAAATACCACCTCTGGCTGGGCCCAGAGTGGGGTGGGAATGGAGATTTTGCAATATCCTTCCCCCAGGAGTGGAGAGGGAATGGGGATTTTGCAGTATCCTTCCCCTGGAGTGGTGTGGGAATGGAGATTTTGCAGTATCCTTCCCCTGCCATGCCCACCAAGCCATGCCCACCAAGCCACACCACGCCCACCAAGCCACGCCCACAGAACCGGTAGTAAAAAAATTGGATTTCACCACTGCTGACAAGTGTTTTCCTCTATCCAATTTTTTTCTTCTATCCTTGTTTTCCAACAACTAAATTTGTAGTACTTCAACTTCTCAGTAAAATTCATCTTTATTCGCTATTACCTCCTTCAGCTTTAATAGATAATCTATTTCAAATTGTTGATAGCATTTGGATGTTATAGGTAGAGTTGTATTCTAACATTGTCTAATGCAGCGGTTCTCAACCTGTGGGTTGCGACCCCTTTGGGGGTCGAATGACCTTTTCACAGGGGTCGCCGCGCGCGCTAGCCCGCCATCTTGGAAATGCTCCCAGTTCGGCCATGCCTGCGGGTCGCTGGACAGCCGGTAGCCACGGAAGCGGAAGACTTCGCCCACCCGCCCGGACACCGCCATTTGAGTTCTTTTACCCTCTGTGCATGCGCAGAACGCTTTGCACATGCGCAGAGGGTAAAAGAACTCAAATGGCGGTTGTGGGGGGTCGCGGCATTAAAAAGGTTGAGAACCACTGCTCTAATGCTTTCCTTTTTGCTATTGTAGCTTGAATTTTCCATCTTCATTTTAAGAAACCAGTTCCTTCTCATCCATTTTGTACAGCAATACAAATAGAAATAATAAGCACACTATTTTCTTGCTAATTTAAGAAGAGATGAGATATAACAAAAAGCAATAATCTATTTGTGATCTGCAGTGACTAATCAAAAAACAGATATGGAAATGGTTCAAAAACAATTGTCCTACCACCTGCCATCTTCCTGTTAAATACACTTGCTTCCTCATATTGGAATTGCTTTTGGCTAGATTGTTATTTTTTCATATTTATTGGATATCTCAGAAAATATTTTAAAAGGGCTAAGTTGGAAGTATAAAATAGATGAGGAAACACTGTGTGATATGGACTTGTTCCATTACACCTTATTTTGTCTAATAATGTAGCTAATGTAGTACAGTATACTCAATACTCATCATTAAGTGATTCCAGGGGGCACAACAAATACCAAAAATGAAGAGTACTAACAATTTTTTCCCATAAGGAATAATTCATTAGTCACGAGGCAACTGACATCGACACATTGTAAATTGCGTGTCAACTACCAAACAAATGATGAGTACTGGGACAATATTTTCATGTCAAAATGTGTTAAGTACCAAATTCGATGAGTTTCAAAGCAGTGGAGTACCACTGTGTTACAAGGAACAATATAATTTAAAAATATAAATCTAGTTTTGAATAAAAAATCAGAAATTTGGATTTTAACATTATATAAAGAACTATCTGATTACATTGGCATTATTTATTTACTGTCTGACCATAGACATCATAAAAGAAATTAAAAGTCTTATCATTTTTCCCATGTGTTCAAGCTTTAATTATATACAAACCTCCTCAACTTTGTTTTTAATCTGTTGTGATACAAATGGAAGAATTTATCATATGATCCAGAATTTCTTTGAATATTTTGTGTAAGATCAATATGAATAATAATAATATAAGTCCAAGTACATTTGAGAATCTTAAAAATACTTTATAATTTGTACATTATGGAGTTGAAGGCTCATATTTGAAGGAAAATGATACAGGGAAAAAAAAAAAAAGAGAGAGAGAGAGAGAGAGAGAGAGAGAAAGTACATTTCCAGGCTTTGCTCCGAAGTTTTCAAACACCATCTCAAACCAATAAGGCACTCTGGAGGATCCAAAACATCAATTATTAATATTAATGAAGATTAAAAACCTTTTGATCTTGAAGTAGATAGTAAACTCCCTTGAGTGCAGCGAACTAATACACAACCTAATATAGAGACTTTTGCAGAACTGCTCTGTGAGGATATATCTACTGACAGTATCTAAGATACAGAAAGTCAATTAGAATTCTCTAAAGCCTATCCCACAAATTTAACCAATGCAGCTATGGGATTGTTAATAGATTTAGAACTACCTCAATCTCTACAACAAACTATAAAGTATAAAAAAGAACAGAAACATGCTTTGTTATGATACTGATGCTTAATTGAAGCAAAGTAAACAGCACAATGGAACTTTTATACCCTATATATCCTGCCTGTTGATGTTAAATCCTATGCCTCAAAATTGTCTGGAGGGATATGCAGGTCAGTAGGATAGATAATTTGAGCTATAATACCTCAGTTCCTTACTAGAATAAAATATTTAATTCATATTGGGTGTATACACACACACGCACACACACACACACACATGTCATTCCAATGACTATAAATATATGTGTATTCATCCAATGAATATCACAGAAGACTGCTCTTCAATTTTACTACCTTCTGATACTGCTATATGAATTATTTTTCAATAACATTAATATTTGGTGTATTGTATTTCAGGTTTCTATTGGTCTGCATTTTGAAATCTCACAAGTTATTTTCTGATGTATGAACACAGTACTTTTAACAGTAAAATTTAAAAAAATTGCAACATGTTCAGTTTGGGCAATTTTGCTACTGTGACATAAGTCCTAGTGTTTTATCTTTGATGTAATATAGTTGGCATTTACTATCATTTGAAATATGGTGTACTTGTGCTTCGATTATGTTTGTTTGCATAGCTGAGAAAGATGCTGGTCTGAAAACCAGATGGTGAAATCTGGTTCTGCCTTAAGCGTAGAAGCCAGCTGGATGATTTTGGGCCAGTCGCTCTCAACCTAATTCACCTCAAGGGGTTGCTGTTGTTGGGAAAATAGGTGGAGGAAGGAGTATTATGTATGTTAGGTGATTTGAATTATTTATAAAGTAACAAAGGCTGGATAAAAATCTAATAAATCAATAAAAAATTTACTGCCATGATTGTTCCTTCAGTAAAGATTCTAGTTTTTAGTCACTGCATGGTAAAATTTTGATTTGATTTTCTCTTAATATTGAACTGTAAAGAAATTTATATCTCTATATATTAATTCAGCTTCCTATTACTAATCTTCCTTTGATTTTGTAGACTTTAGTACTTTTTCTTTATGAATTTCTACCACTAGTGGTTCTTATGGTGCCTGATATAATCATTCAAAGCTATTTCTCTTCTTGTATTGTTTTGTTTAAGTGTAGTACTTTCCTTCTACCTTTCCTTCTGGCAAACTAGAGCCCATTGATATCAATTACTCACTAGAAAGTATGATTCATGGCATTAATTTTCTTGTTTTCCTATCAAGTATGTCTAGTTGAGCTCATTTCAGCCAATTATGCCCAAGTGTTTATGGCTTTAATTATACTCCCTGCATTTTATATTGGTTTCTTTTTCCTAGATTCATGTTATATAATTATAGTTTGTACTCTTTTTAACTTCTTCATGCAATCAGTTGGAAGGTTTCATTAGTCCTAATTATTTGTGTATTCCGGTGCCAACCTTCTTAGGGCATATTTATAAATTAACTGTAATCCATCTTTTCAACAATTTTTCCTTCTTTAAATGCCAAAGTGTTAGTCCAAACAAATTATGCATTTGTGTAGACTGAATTGCATTCATAATCCTCAGTGAAGATAATGGATAGTGTTCAGTAGAGATTCATGTTCTGCTTTTGATTTTGTATTCATTTTTACTTTGCTTTGTGAATTGATAGCCAAGTTTGCTTTTATTTTAATTATTTTTAAATGTAGAGTACCATTCCTAAAACAAAAAGTAATGGTGGCAATGAGTTCTCCTGGAATGTTCGCCTTATGATTTTGACTTTGACAATTGAGTCTTAGATGTTTTTCACATATTCACTGATAATTTCAAGTATCTTTGAATTCTTTTACCAATACCAAAAAATTGTAGGCATTTTCTGAAGTGAATCAAATGATATTTTATAATATATCTGAGCTTTAAAAATGACTTTTTCCTTCTTGAATTTGTAAGGATAACTTGTCAGTTAGTAACTCATGTTTTTTGCCTAGTTTATTCACTAATTATTTTATCAATTTTAATGATTTTTTTTTTAAAAAAAAGATTAACTCCTTTAGCTTCAACATTGGCATGGATTTTTTGAGTAATTATATGATATATGATATATTATTTATATTATTTAAAAAACTGTGTATTATCTTGAAAAAAAGAGAGTCAGATGAGTGGAAAGAGGCAAATTTTCTAATATTTAAAAAGAGGAAAGTTAAGAATTGGGAAATTTTATCATTATAGCTTATGACAATGTCTTTTCATTATAACTTTTGATATCTTGGAAGGTTCTAATGGAGATCACAAAGTATCTGAATGTAAGAAGAGTAAAAAGAATATGCTACTTACTGATCATCTAATCACTAAGGTTTGTCAGTAAGTCTATCTTTAAGCAACCTTCTTTGTAGATTTAAGAAATGTCACAGCATTAATATATTTTGATTTCAGTGAAGCATTTTACAAAGTCCCTGTGACATTTTGATCAGCAGGCTTGTATAGATTGACAGGGGGATAAATAGCTGACTCAATTTCAGAATGGCCAACAACAAATCTTTCTCAAAACAGACTGAGGAGTTCTGAAATGATACTTCGATCTTTCTATAATTCTATCAATTATTCTTCAGCGTTTTAGCAGGATTTCTATTAATAGAAGAAATCTTTATCAAATTTGGAAATTATACAAAATTGGGTTGGTTAGCTAATACCTTAGAAAATAGAAAATTAGATTCGAACAGTCTAAATAGATTAGTGAATGGTCTAAAATAACAGAATTAAAGTTACTATAGATAAATAATCGCTATGTCACTAAAGCACTAGGAAGCAAATCAAGTAGGTGATCATGTAGGTGTAGAAGGAGGATATTGGAAGTAGTGAATAGTAAAAAAAAAGAATTCAATAGCAATTGAAACTTAATATGAATTAAGAATGTGACTCTACTGTGAAAAAGTCAAATGCTATTTTATTAACAACAGGAAGTTATTATAATTGTTTCCTGATTAACAAACATATGAATTATATGCTGCAAGTTTCTGTACATAATCTAAGCTTAAAATATCAAAAACAGTAATTATAATAAGATAAACATAACATTAAAATTTTTCTATTGTATAAGATGCAGGGATGTACCTTAGAGAGTACAGTATCAGGTTTAAATAGGATAATCAGAAAATGTGAAGAAAATTTTCTCCAGTTCTGTCTCTTCTTTTCTTCTGTCTCCTGATTCTGCAAGAACCAGAGTTTTTGCCTTTATCAAAGTATCCAGAGCTTTTTCCTTTCTCATCAACATTTGTTAATTTTAGGGTATTACCTGGCAGGTGCTTGTCTGTTTGAATTCTAAAGTTCCAGAGCACTTTAGCTTGTTTGTTTTCTTTTACTTTCTCTATTTTGTGGGCCCGCCAGTTATTCCTTGCAGAAAAATGGTTATTTCTTGCAGATAATCCAATGCTTCATTTTTGCTATATATTCATGCAATCTGTGCAATCTTTTTGAAGCAGCTAACTAAGTGGTCCACTGTTAGCTTCTTTGCAGAGTTGGCATTTGCTGTCTGTTGCTGCCCTCTCAATTCTGACTTTGTATGCATTTGTTCTTAAGGCTTGGTCTTGTGCAGTCAGTTATTAGTCCTCCTGTCTCTTTCTTCATCTTTCCAGCTCTTTCGATATTTATGACAGGTAATCAGTTTTACTTCCAGTAGTCCTGCAGCTGCTGACCTGGTTGCTCACCCAGCAGCCCTGAATCCTATAGCCAATTTTACAATAGATGTCCAGGGACTTCTAGCGTAGTCCTGGATGATGATTGATCTGGTATGGGATCTTGTTGACCTGGGCAATGACTGATCCAGTATTACATCTGACCCAGTGATGGGTTCTAAATCCCATCGCTACCGGTTTGCGCGCTCGCGCGATGCTTTTGTGCATGCGCAGAAGCTTCTGCGCATGCGCAGAAGCATCCGGGATGGGTGGGCGGAGCCTCCTGCCGCCGCTACCGGTTCATAGAACCGTACCGTACTGGTAGCAACCCACCACTGATCTGACCATATTGTTTATGCGAGTGGCAGACTTCTTCAGGCTTTTCTGATAAGCTCTATATGGTATGGTTGAACTTCTGGCATAGCTCTCATCCTGCTCAGAGCATGAAAGGCCCATAGCATATTATTATTTATTAAATTTATATGTTACCTAACTCCCAGCAACACTGGGAGATTATTAAATTTATACACCACCTAACTTCCAGTGATTTCCAGTGACTCTGGGTGGTTTACAAATTGTTAAAAAACATTTTAAATGGACAATGCAACAGCAACACCAAACAAAACAACAGAGAAAACAAACATGGATAGGAGCAAAGAAAAGGAAAAAAATGAGAAGGCTTCAAACTTCTACCGTGGTGATGCAGTGGTTAGAATGCAGTACTGCAGGCTACTTCTGCTGATTGCTGGCTGCCTGCAATTTGGCAGTTCAAATCTGATCAGGCTCAAGGTTGACTCAGCCTTCCATTCTTCTGAGGTCGGTAAAATGAGGATCCAGATTGTTGGGGGCAATATGCTGACTCTGTAAACCGCTTAGAGAGGGCTGTAAAACACTGTGAAGCGGTATATAAGTCTAAGTGCTATTGCTATTACTACTCCAAAGTCATAGGCAGAGCCTTTAGGGCCCTTTGAAATACCAGTAAGGTAGGAGCTGTTCAAATCTTGGAGAAGCCTCACTCTAAAAGGTAGTCTGCTATGAAGAAAGCACACCCTTCAAGTAATCCTTGTGATGTAAAGGGAAAAAAACTCTCCTGTTGAGTTCAATTTATAATAAAACAGATTTTTAGGGAAAATAAGAGCCAATTGATTTAATTTTCTGAATTAAAGACATATATAAAGATATATAAAGACATATAATACACAAGTATTTTTCATAATGTACTATGTAGAACACTTTATAGAGAATACAAGGGCAAAAATGTTAATGAGCAAAACAGTGTTGTGATTTATTTGCAGTAATTCTTTATTAGGTCCCCTAATATATATGCAAAATTACAAAACATAGAATATAATGTCTCTGTATTGCTGGCCACATAGTAGCATAACTCATCATTGTTTGAATCTTCTAATTTACAACTAGTAAAAGAATGACTGGCAATGTTATTTATTTAATGTTTATGAAAGTACTGTTTTCTATCAGAAAACTTTTAAACAAACAGCCATGATTAGGACTAAAAAAGATTTTAATCTTAGTTTGTGATCTGCCTGTTCCATCTGTCCTATCCAAATTCATGTATTGGATTAATATGGCTACTTTTCTTAATTGGAAAAATAACCAGGAATAAACAATATCATTATTTTTATAAATGCATATTTAATTACAGATCTGCTTAATTATTGAGTACTATCTCAACTATTCTATGAGCCTTCTCACTATGCAAATTTATTTAGTTTTGGAAACACTTAAATGATAATAAAGCATCCTTTTTTTCATTCTACAATATATTATCATAATGAAGCTGTTACCTCTCAGTATGCATTATACCGAGTTTTAAGTAACATTTTAATGAGCTCAACATTACCATAAACCCATGGATTAAACTAAATTGAATTTACTGGAAATAGAAAAGGTTCATTAAGAGTTAATTACATTGTTTAAAAAAGAATATTATTCATTTTATGAAGTCAGCTTGGCTAAGAGCCCACCAATATATCTATGGTTTCTACGAAAGAAAATAATATTCTATTCTATTATATAATGTTAATATATAATGATAACATTAACATGACACAAGTATTTATTCATTATTATTCTCATTTAGACACTATTGCTTATAACTGTTATAAAATAATATAACAAATAAGTTATTGTGTAATTTGTTGCATAAAATAAAAATAGACCATTTACAATCTAACTTTTAAGAATAATGATTTCTGAATTTTTCTTATCTTTTTACATGTATGACACAATACATCTATTTAATTATAGATGAAATAATATCATATAGTTAAGTGTGTGTACTATGTTTCCCCAAAACTATTTGCAGGAATCTGAATTGTTTGTCTACTTAGTTTTTCAAATAATTATGTTGAAAAAAATACAGTTATGTATTTAGACAGTGAATTGGTGATTATTCTGTTTTAAGTAGTTGGTTAACTTTCTACCTGTCTTAAATAAATGATTTTTTTAAAAAGAAAATGCATCATTTGGTCTTTTTTATTTTTGCTTGATATTGCATAATGTAGCATATGTATTTATTTACTTTTTATTAGTGCATTGCTAACTCTGATGGCTTCTTGACAGTTTATAAACACTTAAAACAAAAGTACATTTTACAAATAAAAATATTTGTTTCAGTTGAACAATAACCAATCAAATATTGATAAAATAAAAATCATAAGAACTGAACATTGTACACTTTCATATAATATAATTTAGGAAGACAGAAAAGATGTATAACAGGTTATCATCCTAACCTAAATACTTGTCCTAAATAGAATATTTCCTGCAGTAGCAATCACTTTTATTATGTTTGGGCAGTATTTATTTATGTTTTTTATTTATTTAATAAAATGTGTGGCCTGTTTGTAATCTAAGTTTATCCCAAGTATGCTCACACTGTTTTAAGTATACCTCTAATTAGTAAGCACAGTAGATTTGATTTAGTATTTCCAAAATAACATAATAGTACTTCAATTAAAAACAATAGCAATAGCACTTTAGACTTATATACCGCTTCATAGTGCTTTACAGCCCTCTCTAAGCGGTTTACAGAGTCAGCATATTGCCCCCAACAATCTGGGTCCTCATTTTACCCACCTCGGAAGGATGGAAGGCTGAGTCAACCTTGAGCCGGTGAGATTTGAACCGCCGAACTGCAGCTAGCAGTCAGCTGAAGTAGCCTGCAGTGCTGCACTCTAACCACTGCGCCACCCAAGCTCCTGCTGAGCTGCAAGAATAATGACCCACTAATGTGATGCGCACTTGGGAAGCCTGTATCTGAGGACATACATCACCAGGCCATAAAAGACTGCAGTCCTCTGGATTCAGTTGAGTTTTAATTGTATAATCAATGAAAATATAAAGGTATGTAAATAATACTGGAAAGAGTTTTCGTACAACCCCGACTGGATCGCCTTTAATGGTGAAATATTAGTTTTTCTATGAGACTACTTTGGAAGAAAGATCAGTCTCACTAATTGCCTTTCAGAGAATTCTTTAACACTTAAATTAGTTAAAGAAATCCTTATTATATTGAGCTAGAACTAATGTTCTTAATCTGGTTGATATATATTTCTATATATTTATCTGATTGAACATTAATTGTTTATATGGTGGCTTTAAATGTTTTTTTTAATTTGTATATTGCTGTGTTTACTTATTACTATTATTTTAATTTTATTCCTTATCCATCAAATAATCAAACATTTCTGGGAGAATTACCCTTCCTTCCTTCCTTCCTTCCTTCCTTCCTTCCTTCCTTCCTTCCTTCCTTCCTTCCTTCCTTCCTTCCTTCCTTCCGCATTGCAAAAACCCATTAGTTATATGGAAAATTAAATTCCAGGAACAAAATTTCAAAAATATGTGCATTATTTCAGAAATAATGTTGCTTATTTTATATTACAAAATAATATATGTGCATTGGACACTTGAAAAGCTATAATGAGATAGAAAAAATGTATATTTTTCTCATGCACATACTGATACAGTTAATACTGGCGATACCCAACTTGGAGAACAGATTGCCTTGCCCTTCTATAAAATGAAATGCAAAAAGAAAAAAAACTATAGGTGCTAAACGTGCAATTTTGAGACATATATAGTATCATATTAAGAATCTTCAATATTTCATAAGATTTCTGCTTATGTTCCTTTTTCAAATTACCTAAGGACACTTAGAGCCCATTTCATAATCATATAGCTACTGAAAAGTGGCACAACTAAATTCAAGTTACACAGCAAGGATATTTTTCTCCTGTTTTGCTATTATGCTTGCTTGTATCCTTTGAACTATTTTATCTTGGCTTTTAATTATACATTTCCTTGTTATATTTATGTCCTTGACTTTATCAAAGATTATGTATTTCAGGCTTTATTTTTAAAAGATATATTTTCTTTTTATGTTCTTTCTCTTCATACTTCTGTTTCCTTTCCTTTTTCTTTTTTTCCCCTCCCCTTTGGCTATAAATTGGCCTCCTTTAAGATAAATCCAGTGGTGGGTTGCTGCCGGTTCAGACCAGCTCGGGAGAACCGTTAGTGGAAATTTGGCGTGGTTTCCCAAACCGGTAGTGATCTCTGGCTGACCACGCCCCACGCGTCTCTCAGCTGTTGCATGCAGGGAAAGACCTTGCAAAGTAAAGAAAAACTTCTCGCGAGGGCAAGAAGTTGTTAATTGCCTCGCACTCACAAGAAGTTTTTTACTTTGCAAGGTTTTTCCCTCCACGCAATGGCTGAGAGGCGACCCGGAGCTGCCAGTCTCCGGTAAGATGCGTGTCTTGCGACCCTCCTGCCCCATCTGCCACCCCATTTGCGCCCCACTGTGAGACGCACATCTCTCCCATCCCACCCACCCCGCTTCCCTTTTACCTTTCTTTAACGTGCCCCGCTTCCCTCCCCAAACCTCGGGAGGCGGCCACTCCCGTCCTTGCAGCCTGTGGAGGAAGAAGCCTCCATGCCGCAAAGCCCTCGCGGCGGCAGGAGGGGAAAAAAAGGCTCGGCCTCTGAAGCCTCTCGAGGGAGACGTCCTTGTGTGTGTGTGTGTGGCGGCGCTGTGAGGAGAGAGCCAGGCAAAGGGAGCCCGGGAAACCACACCGGCTGCAAAGCGATTGGCCCCTTTCCTTGCGCTGCCGCCTCTGCCTCTTCCTTCTCTCTGCTAACAGAAGTCGGACAGGAAAAAGCAGTTGCTTTGCCGGGCGTTTCTCTGTGTTTCCATCCCAAGTCAGCCGCAGCCATCACCTCCCATCTGCTGTTGGGAAGGCGATGCTCGTGGCAGGATGCTCCTCGATAAGCGGAAGCAGGAGACAGTGGTTTCGTTTGCTGCCTGTGAGCTGCGGGCGGCGAGCAGCAGAGCAAGTAAGCCAGCGATCTGCTGGCTGCCTCTAATCTGCAGTTTACTCGTGAGCACGTTTACTCGTGAGCATGGTGCTCATGAGTAAACTGCAGATTAGAGGCAGCCGGCAGATCGCTGGCTTACTCGCTCTGCTGCTAGCCGTCTGCAGCTCGCAGGCAGCAAACGGAGCGCGGAGGCTTCTTCCTCCACAGGCCGTGAAGATGGGAGCGGCCGCCTCCCGAGGTTTGGGGAGGGAAGCGGGGCGCATTAAAGAAAGGTAAAAGGGAAGCGGGGTGGGGGGTTGGGGGTTGGGAGATGTGCATCTCATAGTGGGGTGCAATTTGGGGGTGGCAGATAGGGCGGGAGGGCCACGAGACGCGCATCTTACCGGAGACTGGCAGCTCTGAGTCGTCTCTCAGCCATTGCGTGCAGGGAAAAACCTTGCAAAGTAAAAACTTCTCATGAGTACGAGGCAATTAACAACTTCTCGCCCTGCACGCAAAGGCTGAGAGACGTGATAGAGCTGCCAGTCTCCGGTAAGATGCGCGTCTCGCAGTGGGGTGCAATTTGGGGGTGGCAGATGGGGCAGGGTATGGGGTGTGGCGGGGCCGCTAAAGGAGGGGAAATTTTCCTACCTTTTCCTGTGGGTGTGGCTTGGTGGGGGGTCATGTGAGTGGGCGTGGGCGTGAGTGACATCAAGTTGGCTACGCCCACTCAGTCACATGACCATCAAACCACACCCACAAAATAAGCCATGCCCACAGAACCGGTAATAAAAAAATTTAGAACCCACCCCTGGATAAATCCATTTTAATAGGCCAATCAATAGAACTTTTCACTTTTCCTATCTGATAGGGTCATGTAATATTAATGATAACAACTGTTATTGTAGAAATTATCTTCAGAATGTTGAATATCTTCAATTGAGATATATTGAGGTGATTTATTTGTTTCTCCATAGTGGGTGGAGCTAACCTCCAAGAATGGGATGACACTGTCCCTTCAGCCAATGAGGACTGAGTCTGTCAAATTGTATATCTTCATCCTCTTGCCTCATTATCCCTCTTTGACTCAGTCCTCAGCCTGAAAGGACGTTCGTGTATCCTTGCTCCCACTCTGTGAGGAATTTCCACCTTTCTGCGATTCGTGAGTCTCCCCAGCTGACTATCTCCATCTGTCACTGGGTCGAGGGCAGTCGTCGCTACGGCTTCAGCCGTTGGCTTCGGCTTGAGCCGAGGGCCCTTTTGCCTCAGGGGGGTTTGATTCCCTCCGACCGTTTGTGGCCTTGGAGAGCTTCGCTGCTCACTCGCATTCCCGGCTCCTATTTTAAGCGGTCTGGCCTGCCCATTAATCGGATGATCCGCTGCCACAGGAGCATTAGCGCTCGAGTGGCCGACGGCCAGCTGAGCTTCACGCTCTTCCGCTTGGGGGGAGGGCCGGCAGACTTGCGGCCTGCCATTGTGTGCTATTTCACCCCCCCCCCTTTCGGCAGTGGGTTTCATCCCCGAAACGCCGTTCAGCCGCCTAGCGTCTGCCGCCGACTGCTCATCTGGTGTGATACGAAAACCCAGAGCTCCGGGAAGGCTGCGTTGAGGGCTTTGACCCCTCTGTCGCCCAGCACCATTCGGGCACCCGGATCCAATCCTGCAGCTGCCCGATCGCCGCCCGCACTCTGCCGCTGGTTTCATTGTGGCCGGCTTGCCGCCCTTTTTCAACGGCCTTTCTGGTGACAGTTCCGAGGCTTCGGTGGAGCGTGGCGACCATTTTGAGGGTGTCTTGGCTGCGGTGGCCATTTTGGACCCCTCGACAACAGCGGCGGCCATTTGCCTGGTTCTGTCTAAGCGGCGGCCATCTTGGGGAGGTCTGCTCTGCCGGCAGCCCCCTTTGGTGACTCTTTTGGTCCCGTTGGCCATCTTGATAAGGTCCTCCATTGTGGTGGCCATTTTGGGAGTGCCCCTTGCCGGAGCGGCCATATTTGGGGACTCATTGAGGCGGTGGCCATTTTGGGGAGGTCATTTCTGGTGGCGGCCATTTTGTACACCTGCAGGTGACAGCAACCATTTTAATTGGGTCAAATAAACCTCCTCAGGCCTTCCGGGCCTTGTGTGTCTGTGGCCTAGTGACTGTGCTTGGACACATCCCAGCTGCGACAGGCCCCACCCTTGGGGCAACATAGCTGTACGCATGGCTGAATCGGGCAAGGCCCACGTTAAGGCACGTGCCAAGACCCATCATTTGGTATCTGGGGCCTCGGCTGACCAGCCTACAACTTCCGCTGGTACATCATCCTACTCTCGGGGGGCACGTCCTTCTTCTTCTTCACGTCCATCGAAGGTGGCGCAGAGGGATGAGTCTCGCCGGGCAAAAAAGCTAGATAAGATTTGCGCCAGGTCTGGCAGGAACAAGCAGTCTGCTGGGGACGCACCAGACGTTCTACTGCCTACCCAGGCACTGGGGCCCTGCCTTCACCGGGATGATTCCGTGTCTTTAGATAGCCCAGGCCTGACCATCGCGGAACAGGACATTTGGGAGGCCCTGCCTGGCAACGCGGGCCGAGGGCCCATAGAGTCAGTCCTGCCTGCCGCGCCTCCGACTGCTGCTGGTCCATCGACCCATTCGCCTAGCGCGATTCTGGACCCACAGGTACAGGCCCTGATTGCGGCTGCAATCAAACAGGGCATCGAGGCTGGCCTACAGCAGAGGGAGAGACATCATTCCATATCCTCCCATTTCATGGGCACCTCTGCTCTGCCCATTTCCACAGCGCGCGCTGAGGCCAGGGACAAATCTCCCGATCGTTATTCCCGGGACTCTCCCCTGGGTTCTCAGTCGGACTTGGAAGAAGGTGAGATTGGGTTGGACCTCTCGGATGATGAGGGCCTCGCACCTGATCCCCCGGCCTATTCCGGACTTTTCAATCCGGCCCTATTCAAATCACTTTTGTTTAAGGCCCGCAATGCCGCCAACCTGGGGCCCTCTACATCGGGACTTTCTGACTTCTCTGTTGCCAGGGATCCCCTATTTGAGAAAACCACATCGCAAGCTGAAGTGATTCCGGCTCCTGCACTTTTTGTCGAGGCCGTTCTCCGTCAATGGCAATCTCCTGCTTCGGGCCCTCTGCCATCTCACCTGGACAAGAGATACTTTAATGTGGCTCCCGAACTGGCTTCTCATTTGCACTTGCCTCCAGTCGATGACCCGGTGTTGGCGTTGTATTCGTCAAGTCACTTACCTGGAGCCCCTGACGAGCTTTTAAAGCCGGAAGACCGCAGGACGGAGCAGGCGCTCCAGCGGGCTCACCAGGCGGCTGCCTGGGCCGTTCGTGCCTCCGCCACTGCTTCCTTCCTTTCCCGTTCCTCATTACGCTGGTTGCATCAACTTCAGGAGCATCTCCCTGTGTCAGACTTGCGGGCCAACCAGGATTTGAACAAGCTGTTGGCGGCCGCGCAGTTCACTTCCGACGCCACGCTTCAATCGGCACGCTTTGCGGCCAGGGCCATGGGGGCCTCAGTGGTGGCCAGGCGGATGCACTGGCTGCGCGGTTGGTCTGCGGACGTACGCCATAAATGGCGTCTGGCTTCTGCCCCCCTAAAGGGTCAACATCTTTTTGGAGAGTGTCTGGACCCCATAGTGGTGGAATCGCGGGATAAACGGAAGGTTCTCCCTTCTGTCCCCCGTAAGAGTTCCTTTCGTTCCTTCTCCTACTCCAAATGCCCATTTCGGAGCCCAGATCAGGGTCCTGGGTATGGCAGGTCTCATAACCAGTTTGGTTACAGACAGCGTCAGGGACAGGATAAGGGAGGGAGAAGCAGACAGTTCAAACGGCCCTTTCGAGGCGCGGGGGGGCGACCCTTCCGATGGGCCAAGTAATCTATCGCCCGATCCTCCCATTGGGGGTCACCTCACCCTACCACCTCTGACACGTGGGTCAGAGAGACCGTGTCATATGGCCTCTCCCTTGAATTACTCTCCACCCCTCCGAGATTTTTCATTAGATGTCCCCTGTCTTCTAACCCGAACAAGCGAGTACTGATGGCTCAGGCCATCCGGCACTTGCTGGATATTCGAGCCATTCAGCAAGTGCCTGAGGACCAATGGGGACAGGGGTTCTACTCCATATTGTTTGTAGTTCCTAAATCTTCGGGCGGAGAGCAGTTCTTGACTTAAAGCGTCTAAACCGGTTTATTGTGTATAAGAGGTTTAAGATGCACACGTTGCATTCTATTTTGAGTGGCATTCGGAAGGGGGACCTCCTCGCCTCGATCGATCTCACCGAAGCGTACCTACACATACCAATTGGGCCTTGTCACCAAAAATATTTACGTTTTTGTTACTCAGGTGTTCACTATGAATATAGGGCTCTTCCCTTTGGCCTCTCCTCGGCACCTAGAGTATTCACCAAGGTGCTGGCGGCTCTTGCCGCTCATTTGAGATCTATTCCCGTGCGCGTCCAATGTTACCTGGACGACATCCTCATCCAATCATCGTCCCACCTACAGGCGGTACACGATGGTCAGGTAACCATTGACACCCTCCGACGCCACGGTTTTTCCGTAAATTTGGATAAGAGTCATCTGTCCCCGTCCACTAGATTGACCCACTTGGGGGCCATTGTTGATTCCTTGGAGGGCATGGTGTACCTTTCGCAGGAGCGACAGGACGATATCGTAGGGATCTCCCTCCTAGTCCTGGGGCAGCACAGGGTTCCTTTGAAGTTGCTCTCCTCGCTTCTGGGCAAAATGATATCTGCCATTCATATCACCCCCTGGGCCCACCTGCACTCCAGAGACTTGCAGTGGTTTCTCTTACCATTTCAGAAGTCGGGCCGCAGCACTTCAGCCTCCCGGGTTCTGGTTCCCTCGCCGGTTCAGCATTCGCTCCGGTGGTGGACTTTGCCAGCCATCGCGAAAGGCAGTTTCTTCCTGGAGCCTCACAGGGTCATCGTCACTACCGACGCCAGCATGTACGGTTGGGGGGCCCACATCCAGTCGACAGTGGCTCAGGGCACTTGGTCCCCAGAAGAGGCTCAGCTCAGTATAAACATTTTGGAGCTGAGGGCAGTGTACCTGGCGCTCCGGCACTTCCGGCACCTGGTGTTGGGGCAACACGTCCTCGTGTTGACAGACAATATCGCGGCCAAAGCCAACATCAACCGGCAGGGGGGCACTTTGTCCCACAGCCTAATGGCCAAGGCCAAGACCCTGGGGTTGTGGGCGGAACGCAACCTACTGTCGCTATCGGTGGAACATATTTCCGGGGTGACCAACGTGACGGCGGACTGGCTCAGCCACACCACCATCGACCAGGTGGAGTGGAGTCTTCATCTGTCTCTATTCCAAGCTCTGGTCAGGCGATTCGGTCTTCCGGTCATGGACCTCTTTGCTGCCCCAGAGAATGCCAAACTGCCCCGGTTTTTCTCCTGCTTTCAGTCCGCGGGGGCGGAGGGGGTGGATGCCTTCCGTTGCAACTGGCTGGCGGGCCTGCTATATGCGTTTCCCCCTTTGCCTCTCCTGCCCAGGGTCATCAGATGGGTCCTGCAGGAAAGGGCCGAGGTCATCCTCCTCGCCCCTCACTGGCCCAGGAGGGCCTGGTTTACGGACCTCAGGGCCCTGTCCGTGGACCGGCCGTGGAGGATTCCGCCGACAGAGTCGTCGCTCTGCCAGGGATCTGTGATGCATCCAGATCCGCGATGGTACCAACTGACTGCCTGGCGCTTGAGCGGGGCTCGCTCCAGCAGCGATTAGTCCCGGACTGTTTCATCAGAACCCTGCAGGCCTCCAGGAGGCCGTCCACCGAAAGAATATATTTGGCCACCTGGGCGACATTTTGTGAATGGTGTTCCCGCATGGGGTACTCGCCAGTTGACCTTTCCATCGTCAACATTCTCGAGTTCCTGCAGCAGGGTCTTCAAAAGGGCCTGACCCCCAATACGCTTCGGCGACAGGTTGCTGCCCTTTCGTCGGTGCTGTCCTGTGGGTCACTGGAGTCCTTGTCCCATCATCCGCTGGTGCGCAGGTTTGTGCGGGGGGCAGTCAATCTGTGCCCTCCTGTTATTCATCGTTATCCAACCTGGGACCTTTCCAAGGTGCTACTTTCATTGACTGGGGCTCCTTACGAACCTTTACGAGACACGTCACTTAGGCTTCTAACCTATAAGGTGGCGTTCCTAGTAGCAATTACATCCGCTCGTAGAATTTCCGAGCTCGCTGCCTTATCGGTATGGGGAGATCTCTGTGTTTTCCACTCGGATCGGGTGGTACTCCGACTGGACCCCACCTTTGTTCCTAAGGTCAACTCCTATTTTCATAGAGCCCAGGAGATTGTTCTGCCCAATTTTTGTCCCAATCCTTCACATCCTCTTGAGAAGCTATGATTTGCATTCGTTGCCTCGGCCTGACCGGGTGACGGCGCACTCGACCCGCAGCGCTGCTACCACCGCCGCTTGGTCCACTCAAGCTTCCATTGAGGAGGTTTGCCGCGCGGCCACCTGGGCATCTCCTTCGCCCTTTATCCACCACTACAAGCTGGACGTTTTTGCGTCGGCGGAGGCGGCGTTCGGCCGACCTGCCCAATTTTTGTCCCAATCCTTCACATCCTCTTGAGAAGCAATGATCTACAGTCGTTGCCTAGGCCTGACCGGGTGACTGCGCACTCAACCCGCAGCGCTGCCACCACCGCCGCTTGGTCCACTCAAGCTTCCATCGAGGAGGTTTGCCGCGCGGCCACCTGGGCATCTCCTTCGCCCTTTATCCACCACTACAAGCTGGACGTTTTTGCGTCGGCGGAGGCGGCGTTCGGCCGACAGGTTCTACAGCACTCCCCGGGCAGGGGAGTCCAGTCAGTCTTAGCCCTCCCAACAGACACACGGCTTTGGTATGTCCCATTCTTGGAGGTTAGCTCCACCCACTATGGAGAAGGGGCGTTGGTCTTACCTGATACGCCTCTTCTCATAGGGTGGAGCTAACCTCCAATCCCGCCCTAGGTTTCTCTAGACTGACTTCTGGACGTGATATTATAACCTGCTGGACATTCTGGGCGGCAAATTGTAATCTTCTTATTTGTGTCTTGATCTTGGGAGCTACACGGCGAGTCTGTGCTTCGTTCTTTGTCAAAGAGGGATAATGAGGCAAGAGGATGAAGATATACAATTTGACAGACTCAGTCTTCATTGGCTGAAGGGACAGTGTCATCCCATTCTTAGAGGTTAACTCCACCCTATGAGAAGAGGCGTATCAGTTAAGACCAACACCCCTTTTGTTCATTATTTCTGTAAAACTGCTAAGACTCTTGTAGGGCTCCATTGATGTATAATTTTTCATTACTTTCTTTTTTGTGGAGAACACTTGATAATGAAATTTCACATACTATGAGTAACTATAAACTAATATTTTTCAATTATTTGGGTTTTTTAAATAATGTATACATAAATAATAAACTAGTTTACTATTTATTATATAGTTATAGAAACATTTTTTTAAATATAATATATTAGTGTATGTGTGTATATATAGATAGATAGATAGATAGATAGATAGATAGATAGATAGATAGATAGATAGATAGATAGATAGATGATAGATATAGATATAGATATAGATATAGATATAGATAGATATAGATATAGATATAATATAATATTATTAGTTTAGAAAAATTTATAAAAATACAATCTATTCATATACTTTCTAGTCAAATAAGATAAATATATCCAAGTGTTTAGAACTGTGTTTGGAGTTCAAATCTTAATTTCCACTTTCTGTAATTAATGTACAGTATGATCAATTAGCTGTCATTGAAAATGTGCCCTTTTGAAAATGTGAAGTACATCTAAACTCCAAAAATTGCATACAAAATATAAATGCTACAGCAACTGCATGCAAAAATGTAACTATTTGAAAATATAATTTTCATTCAGTTTTTAAAGAAATACAGATTGATGTAACCTAGCTTGTGTGACAAATTAGATTTATAATTCTATAGTTGTAAAACTGCCATAAACCAAAAATCAAGTTGTCTAAATGTAGCCTTTAATCCAGTGATATGTGAAAATATATTTCATTTTTTTAAGTAATGTATGTATAAAATAAGTATGTCATGTCAAACACAGGAAACAGTTTTGTAAATGAAAATTATAAAGCATATTATTTCAAATTTTCCAATAAACATGCACTTTTTCCTTCTAGTCTAGGTGTTCAGTCTGTAGTTTAGTGGGTTCATGGGATGTCCATCATATTAAAAAAAAGCAGATGAATTATTATTTGCAATCGTATAAATAGATATTCAATTTTGTAAAAAAGTGAGAGTTTCTATAATAAAAACAAAAAAATGAGAATTAAGCCTTGGAGATATGGAACTTATTAATCTGTTTATTTAATAAAAGAATATTTAAAACAAGGTACAATCAAAATAATATAACAGTGAAAATGATACAGTAGAATTACTCTGATCATATTATTTCATTACTTCTCTCTCATTCACATACTGTTTATTATGCCTTGCATATCCATGATCTGCAAACAACAAATTGGGAACTATTGTTCCTCATTATTACTTTTACACAGAGCTACTGAAATTTCAACCATTTTTCCATTATTTGAATCAAAATAATTTTACACACACACACATATACATACATATACATATAGATGTTAGGTGATGCTAATTTAACAAGATATGAGAATCATTGTGAGCTGAATGATATACAAGTTTAATAAATTAGTATTATGGTTGTTTTCACAATAATGTTTAGACTGGATGTGGCATGTTTGTCTACCTATCAAGTCCTTCTCAAGGATAGGCAGTTGTTTGATAATGTTAAAGATGTTGTCGCAGGATGTAAGCTGTTCCAAGTACAGCTGCCTTTTTCAATTGACTGGTGGTGAGTTTGTAAAAGGTAGCTTTACTTAGAACAGTTTACTTGCTGTGAAGAATTGTTCTTGTAGGAAACTTATTTCTCACAATTGTTTCGTTTTCATTTTATGCATCTAGACAGAATGTAAAGGAAGTGTTCATATTAGAAACTAAATTAACCTTTACTTCCCTTCTCTCTCTCTCTCTCTCTCTCTCTCTCTCTCTCTCTCTCTCTCTCTCTCACACACACACACACACACACACACACACACACACATGCACATACACACTCACGTTTTGCCTCTCTCTTAGGATTTACTTGCATGTTCTGAAAATGTTAAAATGATAAGCCACATCCTGTACCTTTATCTGAGAGCCAAATGCAGGCTCAACTCAATCTGTTTAATACATAATTCACGTTCATATACATTTTATCTTTGCATATACTACAAGGAAACCGGAAATGTGCAGTTCAAAATGTTAAAGCAGAATACATTTTATTAAGAGCTAAAGCAATAAATTAAATCCACTTATGAACTGAGGATTTTTTCCCCCTGAATTGTTCCAGACTGTTTATTTAGTAAGATGCAGGGCTTTATTGGTTTCTCAGAGGATTGTTATTAATAAAATGTGAATTTTAATGAAATGGTAACATTTCCACATAGCTAATCTATAAAAGATGAAATGCCCCATTTTTATAAGTTTATATTAAAGTCATTTTATATTCTGTTTTATCAGAAGAAAATTAACTTGGAGACTGTGCGTGAAAGGACAGTCGTGACAAGGTTGTTGTTTTCTTCCTGTGATTAAAGCCTGCATCCACTTCTGGCGTCATAAAATTATAGAGCAGATATGTGGCACTGAATAACATTAGGAACAGCTTTTAATAAGCTACCTGTACTTTGTTCTTTCTTTTCACAGAATCTTAATCTTTAAAAGGCTATTTATATTATTATGCTCTGTACAGTGCAGCACTCCAAATCAAGTATCCATTACAAATTACTGTCTAGTATCCACTTAAACATACACCATGAAGGAAAACCAACATCTCTTTGGGCAGCTTCTTTCTTTTCTCAACTGTTCTTATTTTGGGGGGAATTTTTGTTTATGTCTTTAAAAATAAATCTATTATTCTCTATGTTGACACTCTTCATTTTTATGTTTTCAAACTCAGCCCACTCTAGAGCTAAGTATTCTCAGGCCCATGTTTCTCTTCATGGGATTTTATTTGTAGTTCTCTGCTTTCATTGTTGATTTATTATTTTTCTGAATAATAGCAACACTATAGCTTTTATTTGTTCTTCTATGTGCTTTCACCCATATGCATTCCATAATAAAGTACATTTATTCTTTTAGATTTCTAATCAGATTCCTTCCCTTTTTTCCTGTTTCTTCTGTTCTTTGTGAATAACCAGTAAATTACTATCTTCCTTTGGAATTTGTCTCAATTTTGCCTATTATATAAAAGATATCTTCTTGTACTAACTCTTATTCTAGAATTTTAAATTCCATCTTGTTTATTTTTCATAGCATTAAAGTCTAGAGAACAAAGAACTTTATGAACTAAGTATATAGGGGTGGTCATCCATGCCACTGGCTCAAGAAAAGCACATGGTGGATATGCGGCTGCCTCTGGCCAAAGATCAGCGAACACCATTCTCAAATTTTTCAGCACAAAGGGGGGATACTATGTTCCTGCTGCAATTAAGCTCTTTCTGGCCAAGTCACTAGCACAGCTTCTTTACGGGACCTTGTTCAATCCAAATTTATTAGAGCAATTTTCCAGATGCTGTGTTGTGTCTCAAATGCACTTCTGTGCCTGGAGACAGGATTGATAAAAGTCGAAGCAAGAATCTCTATAGCTTCTTTAAATCTTTGGCTAAAGCTTAATTTCTTTCCGCAAGGCCTTGCTCTATTAATCCTCCAAGACAAATTCTCCTCTTCATGGATCAAGGCTGTTGAGTTCAACCTTGCCAAACTAGGCTTCTCTCCAGCCTCAATACTTAAGTTGGAGTACGACCAAGCAAAACAAACATTGCGACAAAGGGTCGAGGACATCGGGAGGCAAGCAGACTTAGGGAAAGCTCCATTGTTTCTGGCTCCAGACTGTATTAGATATGTTGTTACTCCTGCCAGTTATCTTAGGCAGTTGGAGATGGCAAACTACTGGAAAGCATTTTTGCTTGCACGGTGCCATGCACTTCCATCGGCCATCCTGCACGGCAAGTATAAAAAGATACCATTGACTGAAAGATTCTGCTCCTGTGGCTCAGAAGAGGTGGAGCCAATTGGACACATACTCTTTTGATGCTCTTTCTATAGAGATATTCGAAAAAACATATCCTCCCAATAATCGACCCAACCAGGTATCCTGGTTGTTCTGTCACTGCTTATCTCTAGTGGCTGCTTAAGGACAAACAGACTGTGATTACAGTGCAAGTGGCTAGATTCTGTGCTGCAGCACTGGGGTTTTGTCAGAAACATGTGATTAATCCACCATAGCTATTTTACACAACCAATGTAGCAAACCCTTTTGCATTACTACTCTTTTGCATTTTAGTATTTAATGACTATGGGCCTCACAGTTTAAGGACTGATATTATAGTGTAGTTAGACCATGTATAACTGACAGATTGGATGCCAAATTGTGATTTTAATATAGATATTATCTGTTATTTATTACTTTATTCTAGAATTTTTAACTGGATATTCCTTGAGTTTTTATTTGTTCTGGTAATAAACTTGATTTGATTTGATTTGATTTATGAACTAATCATAGTAATGATTGTATAGCGAATTGTTCAGTAGGCCAATTTCAGCTCCATCTAACAATATGTTTATTTTATTTATTACATTTATTTGCTACCTATCTTGTTTAGAAGCAACTCTGGGAAGCATACATCTTTAAAATAATAAAATATAAATATTTTAAAAATGATAATGGAAATTACAAAGAAAAATAAAATTATAGTTAAAAGATGGGGAGAGAGGGAGCAGGATGCAGGGGAGAAGTGGGATTGTCAATTAATTCATCAACCTTCTCCAGTGTGATGCTCTCTCATTGGGACCCCAAGCAATTTGGTAGAGCTCAGTCTTCAGGCCCTTACAGAAAGTCCAGAAGGATGGGAACCGATGTTACCTCAGGGGGTAAGATGTTCCAAAGGGCAGCTGCCATGGCAGAGAAGGCCCTTCTCCTATACCCCACCAGCCAGAATTCTTTGACTGACAGGACCCACAGTAGTCTTCGTCTGAGGTCCATACTTTAGATTCTTAACAAATTTCCAACTATTTTTCCTCCTTTTCTGTTCTCTTTTATAAACTGAAGTGAAGGATGGGAACCACCAATAAAACCCCAGAGTTTACTTACCTTCTTCATGGAGATATGTCGTTGCAGTTCTCTCACAGGAATTAAAAGACAGGCGTATTTGTCAGTAGATTTTATAAGTCTTGCATTATATCCTGATCTTTGCAATCTCGATATTCTCTGCCCTTTGGGTATTCATTGCCGCTTCTGCAATTTCTCTCTTTTTTTCTTCCCTTGAGGACTCATAATTTATTTTTCTGTAAGCTCCTGAAAGATAATCTATCAATGCAGAATAATTTATAATTTCTTGAATTTATAAATTGCAACAATTTATAATTGTTCTTGGTAGTCAATTGGTGTTTGTTTGTTTAGCAAATGTATAACAGAATAACAGTGTTGGAAGAGACCTTGGAACTCTTCTTGTCCAACCCCCTGCTCTGGCAAGAAACCCTATACCATTTCAGACAAATGGTTGTCCAATCTCTTCTTAAAAACCTCCAGAATTGGTGCACTCACAACTTCTAGAGGCAAGTCATTCCACTGATAAAAGACATTTCTCCTTAGTTCTAGGTTGGTTATCTCCTTGATTAGTTTTCACCCATTGCTTCTTGTCTTGTCTTCAGATGCTTTGGAGAATAGGTTGACTCCCTCTTCTTTGTGGCAGGCCCTTAGATATTGAAACATTGCTATCATGTCGTGCCTAGTGCTTCTTTTATTAAACTAGGCATACCTGTTTCCATCAACCATCCAGCCTCTAGTCCCCTAATCATCTTCGGCGATGTGTGTGTGATGGGACATGCAGACCCACGCTCGCCGCCTACTGCACCCCCAAAATAATAAGCCCCCCCCCCTGATAATAAGGCCGAGGCCATACTTGGGGGGTCAAAAAAATATAAGCCCCTGTCTTATTTTCGGTATATATATATATATATATATATATATATATACATACACACACATACACACACACGCATATTTCCCTGACTTTTTCTTCATCTGAACTCATCAGCAAATTTGTTTGTTCCACAATGATTTACAAATGTTAGAATAAAAACTATGAAAGTTTGTCATCCCCAAAGGTTGCACTAAACAGGTATGGTTACAGATCAAAAACTCAGATATGTGTATATTAGGTACATTTAGTGATGTGTTTCTATGAAAAATTAAATTTATAGGTTGTATTCATAAGAAAGGATATCTGTGAAGTTGTAGTAGCTGATTATGGATGGTTTCAAATCATGCTTTTTAAAGGACCATCAACCTTTGGTGAAGTAATATCTGTGTTCATTTGTAGGATGTTATGTGTAATAAATCTGGATATTCCCTCTTTCTGTATTTTTTTTTGTATCAGTATTGCGGGATGATTTCCGCCAAAATCCTACAGATGTTGTTGTGGCAGCAGGTGAACCAGCTATCTTAGAGTGCCAACCTCCTCGAGGACATCCTGAACCCACTATCTACTGGAAAAAAGACAAAATCCGAATAGATGATAGAGAAGAGAGAATAAGTGTAAGTAGATCATACAATGCTAAATCTATGTGAATAACTAAAGAACAAATCTCACTACGGATTTTCAAGACAATTATTGAAATAAATGGCTTTTCATGCAATATACAAATGTATCATACAGCAACTAGAAGTTCTGAAATTTGCTTCATAAAATAAAAATAGCAAAGAATATATATGCAAATTTACAGAAATAATTACTGTAGTTACCACTATATAAACAGAATAGTAGGCTCAGTGAAGCAATATACCTTCATTCAGTAAGTTATTTGGCTGATAGAAGTGATGTGTTTCCCTTCATTGAAATGAACAGACCTTTGATGGAACAAAGTACTGCATGAGAAAACTTGCTTTTAGCCTTCTCCCCAAGTTCATCCCAAATGTTCTCACATTAGAAAGCTTTGGGTTCCTATAGCATGCACCAAGGTAGCTCCAGGCTGGATAAGTGCAGCAGATACTGCAGGATTGCACACAGTACATGTTGGAACTGGTCATCTTGGAAAACCATCCATATATGCCAAAGTCTCCAATAAGTTGGCTTTAGGCATAGTGCAGGATTCCTCTGCATCACTGATCAACTGGTAGTGCTATTAACACACCACTTACCTCTTGAATGGTTGACAGAATGTTCAGAGATTGGAAGGAAGTGACAGGTATGAAACATGGAGAAAACTCCAGGTTGTATGGCTGAAATTTGGATGTTGCCCATTCTCTGCTGTTATCTATAAAAATTGTGAAGACAGTTGTGAAGGATTGTTAAGCCAGTCCTTTGATAAAGTAAAGGCTCCTTGCTTCATTGTGCTTGCCATCTTTTATCTTTTATTGTTTTAATCAGGGGGGGGGGTGTTAATTGTTATGAGCCACCCAGAGTGGTTGAAATTCAAGAAGCATATACTGTAAGTTTAAGAAATTGTTGATATTTTGGTTGATTGCATTGTCAGCCAGATGCTTAGACTGAAAATGGCATTTTTATCCACCTAGCGAGTCCTCCCCAAGGACCTGGGATAAGCAGATATTGATGTTTTATGGTGTTAAAGGTATCATCACAGGTTGCTATTATTATTTTCATTATTATCTGTTTACAACTATGTGATGTCAAAGCTGCCTGTTCTTTAGCTGGTGTTGGCCTTCATATTCATTGAGTTCTACCGAAGAACCTAGGGTGACATAATGTATCAGCATAGCAAATGTGCAGATCCAAGCAATGTGGTCTTTTGTTAAAATTTTGTCAATATACAGATTTTCTAAGTGCTAGAAGTTTTTGGTATGGCACCAAGTATGCCCATAATCACTGGGACCACCACAGTCAGTTTACACCATAAATTTTCAGTTTCACTTTTCACATCTTGATGTTTTGTGATCTTCTTTATATCTTTGTCTTTTATTCTGTCATTCCCCTGATAATGCCACATCAATTATCCCCATTTTTTTCTTTTCAACAACAGTTATATCTGGTTTCAATGTTTTAACCTGATCATTTTCAACTATTTTTTCAACCATACGTTCCCATCAATTATGATGATGGTGGTGGTGGTGGTGGTGGTGGTGGTGGTGGTGGAGGTGGTGGTGGAGGTGGTGGTGGTGGTGGTTCATCACACAGTCAGCAAGATTTCAGGCTGGATTTGGCATTTTTGTTCACCTATTGAGTTCTTTCCAAGGACCTAGGATAAGCATATATGGTGTTATAGATATTGTTGCAGGATATTTCTTGACAGTCTCTAGGATAAACCAGGGCCATCAAATGTATGTATGTATGTATGTGGATGGACAGATGGACAGATAAATAAATGACAGTTTAATTTAGTGGTTAAGGCTTTATTTCCAGGAGACTGTGGGTTCTAGTCCCATTAAAGCTGGCTGGCTTTGGTTCGGTCACTGTCAGCCTATGACATTGGGTTCAGTCAACAAGCCATTCCTATTGCAATCAATGGATCAACACTTGGTCAGATGTTCAGACTGGATTTGACATTTTTGTTCACCTATTGAGTCTTTCCCAAGAACCTGGGATAGGCAGATATGGATGTTTGATATAAATTATTCCAAGTAAAGCTGCCTTTTGCAATTGACTGATGGTGAATTTGAATGATGTTCAAGTGGTGCTCCAGTTGTTTTGGGATTGTACCTAAGGCATATATTACTATTGGTACTACTACATTTTGCTTTCTTTTGCCACAGTTCTATTTCTATTTGCAGGTCTTTGTAGTTTGTCGTTTTGTCCATTCTTTATCTTCTTTTCTGCTGTGTCCAGGTACTGCCATGTCCACTATCCAGACTTTTTTGTCTGTCTTATCGGCAATTTTTAAGCCTGGCAAGTTATGCGGCAGGTCTTGACTGTTTGAATTCTAAAGTCCCAGAGCACTTTTTAAATTATGTGTTCATCATACAGTCAGCCAGATGTTTAGACTGAATGTGGTACTTTTACCCACTTGTCATGATTATTGTTCCTTCAAATGCACAGTTCTCTATATTTAAATAAATTAAAATTAAGCACTATTGCTATTCCTTTCTAGGTATCTCGGAGAAAATTTCATAGTGCATAACAAGTTATCTTTTTAAATTTTTTTTATAATAGATACGAAGTGGAAAGCTCATGATTTCAAATACAAGAAAAAGTGATGCTGGAATGTATACATGCGTCGGCACAAATATGGTGGGAGAACGGGATAGTGATCCTGCAGAACTTACTGTTTTTGGTAAAGGAATTCTAAAATACATTCATGTTTCTGTCAGCTGACCCAGTCAATGTTATTTGGAAGTTTTGTTAAATAATAAGTATCCTGAAATTCTTTTTTTAATAGCTTTGTGCCTTTGCCCTGACAGCTAGAGTTATAGATTTATAGCTAGATTTATTAATATAAATATGCCATTATTAAACTGTTATATTTTGCTCTTATATTTTTCTCTTGTACTTAGGTAGTTCAAACATGTTACACTGGTGTTGAAACATAATAAAGATATTATTATTACTTTAATTACTTTGTGCAAACTATTTCCCACAAAGTCTAATGATAAAAGTCTAGGAATTAATTTTTTAAATATAAAAACACAGAAATTAAACCAAAAATGATATTTTCAATTGACTGCTTATATTGGTTCCTGTTAGAAAATTATCAAATGTATTTGATAAAATATTACCCCAGCTGACAGAAATTTCAATTTCTATTGTTTATTAATATTAGTTCTACTGTACTCCATCCCATCCCATCCCATCCCATCCCATCCCATCCCATTCTATTCTATTCTATTCTTTCCATGACTGATAGGAAAAAAAATATGTGTAACACTACAGGAAACTGAATCAGGTAGATTATACTAAGTCTGTCTATACTAAGTCTGAAAAATGTCTGTCTCAAATAACTAAGTGATATGATCATTTTTCTTTAGGCATTTTATATTGCTTCCAATTCCTTGTTTTAGAAAACTATTCCTATAAATAATGACCATGTTCTAAAAATAAAATTGAAAAAAGAAATTTGGGTTATCTAGATACAGAACAAATGCAGAAAAAAGCTACTCAATAAAATTTACTGGAAATGCATAGAAAATTCTAATGAATTAGAAGAAAATGAAGCTGCTGAATATTAAATGTATAAGTTATTTTCTTACATACTGGCTTTTAGACATTTGCAGGATGTATTCCTTTATTTTGGTTTTAAAATGTTTTCTACCAGTATCTAAAATTAATTCTAGCATATTGCTTGGAACTGGTATGTAGGTCACCATACAAGGAATTTAGCTTGAGGCATAGCCTCTGGTAAAAATGGGTAACAGAAAGTAAAACGTTATCAGGAGCTCAGTGAATATGCAGGAAGACCAAAATTACAATCATGTATGAAGAAGTTTTCATAAATAAGTTTGGCATACTTTAAATAATCATAGATAGGTATATAACTAGGTAAATTAAAATATATTGTTTTCATCCACATAGGCATCAGGAAGGGCATCTGGCCAGTAAAAGCTCAGCAGCATCCAGTCGCCCCGACTCTACCCAAAATTAAGAGATTACAGTGTCATAAAAAGAGTTACTGATATAATCATTGCAAGTTAATATTGAAAGGAAATTGCATGCATTTTCCTGTGTGTTAACAAGAAGCATTTCCATTCTCAGTTCTACTGACATAATTATTACTGTAGTTGGTGTTTAGATTTAATCAGCATAAACTCATTAAAATCAACGTCGTTGAGCAATTTTGTTGCTCAAAGAATGGCTAAATCTAGACTCCAAACATGTTGTGTAGATATTCATAATATTTTGTAGTGTTTGCTTTAAAGATAAAAAGTTTTGAATTTTTCAGATTTTTTTATAGCTTAAAATATGTGCATTTAACTACATATGTTGGTTTTGATTCAAAACATATAATTTATATCATGTTTGCTTTTATTCACAAATAATATTCTATTAAATTCTTTAAACTTAAGTTCTTAAACTTGCCATATTTTAAAAGGAATGATTGAGTGCATGAAACATCTTCTGCCATATTTATCTCCTCAGCATGCAGGATATTGTCATAGTTTACTTAAGTGTATGCAATTAGATATTCTGATCTGTGGTTTTGTACTATGTATATTTCTGTTTCTATATGACAACATTAACCCACAGCATCCACACATTCACCCAAAAGATTATGTCAGCTTTCAGAAGCAACTTTTTCATGACCATGGGAGTTTGGTATGGGAAAGGCCTGGTTAGGTTTAGAGGAGAAACTGACAAATAATAGATGTCCCACTTATCAGAGTGAAATTATATAATTATATATCATTCTGCATACTGGAACAAAACAAAGTATAAATAATAGATGACTTTAAGCTTCATTTGATCTGAGATAAAATCCAGTCATTTGCTTAGATCCTGTTCATTAAACATTGACAGTTCAGTTTATTTGTAATTTGACTCTTTCCTTTTACTTAAATTACATGGGAAAGTATCAGATATTCAAATTAATGAGAAAGAATTAAGTAATTAAATAAACAAAATAAATAATGATTCTTCATCTTCCAAAGTGAAAGAAATATTATTGGATTAGCAATTTTTGACAAATGTTGTATGTTGTATTTAATGCTGTACATATGTATTCTCTTGTGATTGTCAGGTGCCATTAATACCCTAAACTTTGGTATACAGGTACTCCTCAACTTATAACCAGTTGCTTAGTGACTGTACGAAGTTGCGGTAGATAGCTCCAAAGCTATTTATTGCTCAGTCCCGAAGTTATGACCATTGCAGTGCCCCACAGTTGCTTGCCCTTATGACCAACTGCTGGGATGTTGCAGTGCCCCCACACATTTATCAACCATATTGGGGAGAGAAGAGATGGGGCTCTCATAAGACAAGTGATTATGTGGGCATTTCACTTAATGGCTATCATGACTTCCAATCCTAATGGGCAGGCTCCATTACAGTTGTAGTCAAGGATTGTTAATCAAGTATCTGAGAAAAATTGCTATGAAGCTTATTTATAACAAGCCAGAGTCCATATGACTGACAAAATGATCTCTTCTGATCTCTTTTATATGCATTTTTTCTCTAAGGCTTGTATTATTTAACAGAAACATTTTGGGAGATAGTAAGATATATTTATTCAGCTGTAATCTAAAAAAAAAAAGCTTTATTTAATATAGAATATACGTCTACATTTTAATTTGCATGCTGAATCTTCTTGATAAAATTATTAATGTAATGATGCCACTCAAATTTATGGATACATTATTTATTTATTTATTTATGAATAGAAAAAGCTCTTCAGCCTTTTTTGAAATTAGCATTGCTGCACTATGAAAAAAAGTATACTTTATTTTGAATATACCAGAGAATTGCCTCCTTTTATCCAATGAGGGACTAACATTGTAAAAATGTTGTGCATCTGATTTAAATCCAGTTGATATTGTTGTCTGTGCATGTACAATATGTGCTTTTGAACACTCAACAAGTCCCTTCAGTTTTCTTGGCAAGATTTTCAGAAATGGTTCAACCTTGCCTTCTTCTGAGAATGAGTGGCCAAAGTCATTCAACTGGGTTCTTATCTAGGGCAGGACTAGAACTCACAGTTTTCTAGCCCAATGCCTTTAACCACTACAGCAAACTAGCTATTAATATTATATAAAAGAATGTTAATTGAATGACATTATTCTAAACATTTTATTCATAAATTGAATAATGGAACAATCATGTTGTATGACTAATACAGTATATAGCAATAGCACTTTAGACTTATATACCGCTTCATAGTGCTTTACAGCCCTCTCTAAGCAGTTCACAGAGTTAGCATATTGCCCCCAACAATCTGGGTCCTCATTTTACCCACCTCGGAAGGATGGAAGGCTGAGTCAACCTTGAGCCGGTGAGACTTGAACTGCCGAACTGCAGCTAGCAGTCAGCTGAAGTAGCCTGCAGTGCTGCACTCTAACCACTGCGCCACCTCGGCTCTCTATATAAGCACAAAAGAATCAATAACTTACATATTCTTGCCTAACAATAGACAAAATGTAGAAATGATGTACAAACACAATGATGAGTATTTGTGTGAAATATAAAGTCATTTATGTATTTATTTATTTATTTTGTACCTTGCTACAATCTGTTGATACTCAGTGGCTTACATGGTATGAAAAAAAAAAAGGAAGGCATTCACAATACAGTATAAAACACTCACTTATTTGTATATAAAACACAAATCTGGGAAACACTAAAAATAACAACTCATTAAAATTAAATAAAAACTTGGCCCAAGCAGGGTAAACATTAGACTTCATGACTGTTAATAAGAATAGGGAAATGTTTTAATAAATCACTAGGCAATACATTTATTCTGGGCTGGACTATTTTCAATATTTGAAATGAAACATAGCCATCTTATTTAATGTGGAACTCTTGTTTTCAAGAACGACCCACATTTCTCAGAAGACCAATCAACCAAGTGGTTTTGGAAGAAGATGTTGTTGAGTTTAGATGCCAGGTACAAGGCGATCCTCAGCCATCAGTTCGCTGGAAGAAAGATGACATCGATTTGCCAAGAGGAAGGTAAGAAAAATGCTAATTATTCATAGGGCTTTTAGGATTGCCACACTTATTCATATGAAATATTATTAATCAGGAAAAAGCATATTGGTTAAAAGGATTCTATTATTTATTTACTTCTATTATTAAGAACACATGTTCTTAAGGAAATACAGTTTCATAATTAGGGATACTTACCCCTTAAGCAGTAATTCTTCAGATCTCATTGCAGGCCCAGGAACACCCAGAAATTTCATCAATAAAATGTGATGGTAAAAATGATTGATTGTAGGGTTAATGCAATGTTCACTTATGTTTATGAGTTTAGGAGTGTAAATGAAAGCACAAGAGCCAGTTTGGTGTAATGCTTAAGACACCAGGCAAGAAACCTGTGGGAGTTCTGGTTCTACCTTAGGCACAAAGCCAGTTGAGTGGCCAGTCACTCTCTCCCAGCCTAGGATGTTAATGTCAAACCATTTCCAAAAAGCCAAGAAAACTACAAGGGTTTGTTCAGGCAGTCTCCAGGAGTCAAAATTGATTCAAAGACACATACACACAATGAAAACATTCCTAATCCCAATCTGAGAAATCTGAATGAAAAGTCATATGTCACTGGAAGTCTTACAATGTAACAGCAAATCAGGAGTATGAACTGAAGCAGAAAATGTTGCTTAACCATACAATAAAGGAAAAGGATCTCTCTCCTCCTTTATGTTACTCTTGCATGATATTCGTTTTTTTAGATTTACTAAATAATTTCACTAAAATTTAATAACTTGATTAAAAAAATGATTGGATCAGGTGTGACGTTAGCTTGACCGCACTAAGTAAAGTAATACTAGTAATACATAATCCAGAGAATGTTTATTGGTATGTCACTTGAAAGAATAACACTTAAATAAATTAAACACTGTAAATAAATTAAATATTCAATATGTAGCTAATCCTACATAACTAATTTTCCTGAACATTCTATACAAGTATGGAAAATACTTTAGGAAAATGCAGTATTAATAAAAGTATAGTGTAAAAGGATATAATATTTATAATGGAACATGCTCTTACTACTCTCTGGAAATATAACTATTTCTTTTTATAACCTCTGCTTCAAAATTTTCATACCTGGATATTTGTTTCCAAACCTTTTAATGCTAATTTTAAAAATCAGTGGTTTTAAATTTCTGTTTGATTGAGGTTTTAAAGTTATTTTTTTAATTTGGATATGGTTGCATTACTTCCCTCCTTCCTGCCAGAAGTGCAATGCTATGAAATTCCAGTTTTCTATGAACTTCCTGCAAATTCAGTGTCTGCTGTTTTGGGTCAACCAAGTGTTGATCCAATGATCAAAATAGGAATGGCTTGTTGCCTGAACCTAATGTCATGGGCTGTCAGTGACTGAACCAAAGCCAGCCAGCTTTAATGGGACTAGAACTCAGTCTCCTGGAAATAAAGCCTTAACCACTAGACTATACTGTCATTTATTTATCTGTCTGTCCATCCTTCTACATAATACATACAATTGATGGCCCTGGTTTATCCTAGAGACTGTGAAGAGACAACAATGTGTCCAAGTATCTGAGAGCAGGCAAAAGAACAAGCGAGTTTAAAATATAAGAAAGCAAATTTTGATTGAACCTTAGGAAAGATTTCATAATAATAATTACTCTTTAACAATGGAACTGACAGTGTCATTATTTAATGCTTTTCTCTAGTTCCTTTACCAGTTCAACTACTTAAAGAGATACTGCATGGCTCTCTACTAAGCAAGGATCCATAGTAGATTCCTGCATTGGGAAGGGTTCCAACCATTGCATTATGAAATGAAATGCAATTCTAAAAGCATTTTGAAAATGTAAAGTGAACAATATGAATATTGATGAGTTTTCAGTGATTTATTATTATGACTAGTTTTCTTCTTTAATGTGTGTTTGACACATTTATACTGAGGGGCAATGAATTTTATAAATGATGGAAAGTATTTGTAATTACTTCCAGTTAAATACAACCTGACTTATGTGTTGAGTGTGCCACTTTATTTAAGCTTAGATACGGAACCAATATTACAGACTGAAATATTTGGTGTGGAGATGGCATTTCCTTGGCTTAACATTTAATAACATTTGATTACAGTTTGTGCTGCACTTCATGTTTTCTAATTTCTAGCAAAGCCTAAGAGACCAGCTGCATAACTGTAATTATGTAGCAAGTAATATAGGGGTTTTCCCCTTAGAAATAAAATACTTTTAGTTACAGATCGGAATGTATGAAATTCGCTAATAACAATTTACATGGAACATGATAGCAAGGCTAGTTTTGTGAGACTGAACTAATGTACAGACAGAATGAATGTGTCAGTTTCCTTAATATATATCCTTAAAGTATCTGTTTTATGGGGGGTGGGATATTCCTGCTCTGAGCAGCTAGCTCAGTAAATACCTCTTTAATGAAATTACAATTGGTGTTTGTATGTTGGATGTGTAGATATTTCATGTTAACTGACAAGAGAACTGAAGGTAGCAACAGCTATAAACTACCGGCAGGAAAGAGCCATTTCTTTAAATTTATTCTATGTAGTGCAATAAATAGAACAATGCAAGAAAACATGGTAAACTAAAAATAATATGCAACTTGCCCTTCTTTTAGAATGAAATGTTATGTTGCTATGCATTATTACATAAAATAATTCTTTTGGCAACCTAAGAACCAGTTTTGTTTTAATCGAAAATTAAGAAAAGATCTCTGGTTTTATTTTGCTTTGGTATCTAGCAAACATATTTTTCTAGGAATGGAAGAAGATAAAGTGAAATGGAACATTATCGCTGGTTAACTTGATAAATAAAGTTCCTATCATTAATGCCATAAGAAATTCTGCATTACCCATCCAAACTATTTCCATTTCCTTTTGCTTTTCACCAGGCAATCTACCAAAAATAGCATATTGTTATTATTTCTACCTCCTCTATAAGTGAAACAAAATGATTCTAATTATCAAGTCAATTTTTTTGTTTTGTTTCAATTAATGATATAAATGGTACTGTTAGTTATTAAATCTACCTCTATCTGTTCTAACATGCTGGAATTTTTAGTGATAATTTTCAAGAAAAGATACCCTGATAAATGTAAGTTGTGGGCATTTAGCACTTCATATATTTTCATGGTGATAAGATAGGAATTTGGCATTCACTTTTGAAATCAGGTGTTTCACACAATGAGATTTGTCCTTCTTTGTTCCTCTATGGCTTGACATTTGAATACAGTAAGCAATACACCCACAGCCTAAAAGAAAGGGTAAATGGACATTTAGCTTGAAAGTGATATAATGCATTATTTATGCCAAGAGATGGAATCTGGCCATTGCTGTCATTATTTGATGAGCTGTAGACCAGCTATAGGGTTCTTTATTTGCTTTTATACTAAACAGAGACATTCATATTGACCTTTCTTGATTTTTTAGTGATCTTCAATACAATCATGGTGTTCTCTGCAACAATCATGCTGTTAGGAGTGGGAGGCATGGAGTTTTGGTGATTCTACATCTTCCTCAACAATTAGTGACAATTAATTGGAGAGAGGGTAGAAACCTAGCCCTAAACCCCTTCATGTGTGGGTTGTCATATGTCTGTATTTTTCCTTGTTCCTATTTAACATCTACAGAACACCACTGTGTAGTGTGCCCAAAAAAGAAAGTTAGATATCATCCATACTGTGTGCTGATAATATTCTTCTTTACATTTTCACGTGTGTCAGCCAAACAGTGCTATAAAGATTCTTTTGCAGTGTCTGAAGGCAGTGGGAAGAGCAGGCTCAGGTTTAAGCTCAACCTTAGCAAGATGGAGTAGCTATGAATTTTGTATTTCTCCATCCCCTCAGGAGCTGGGGCTTACCATATTTGGCTATGAATGGAGTAGCATTCTCCTACTAATTTACAAATAAATTAGAAAAAAATGTTTTTCTGTATGATATAAAGGAATTAATGTTGGTCACATGAGCAGATTTTCTGTTTAAATTAATAATAATGAGCAATATTAAATGAAAGCTGGAGAATTTTTTCCCCCCTGCTATTAAACATAGCTCTTTAAACATTTTGTCTTTATAAACCTATGCTGTTTTCTGGTTTTCAGCAGTATACATCAAGGAGATTTATTTCTTTTATGAAATGAATAGAGTAGGTCAGAGAATGTTGGTAAAACCTTGACAATAGAAGGGACAAAGCTAATATATTATTTCTGTGTTTGTGTGAGATGGAATGTCAGAAAATATATATTATCAGATATAGTTTACAGTGAATTAACCTGACAGCTTCTGAGCACTGTAGTGGCTAAGGAAGAATCTTCAATTTGATATAGTATACTATCTTTGGTTAACAGAAAATTAATAGTAGAAGGCATGTTAATTTTATTTGGAAATGGTTATTAAAAAGAAACGCTGATGTTGAAAATTTTACCATTTCTTGCCTAATTTAACCATTAATCATTGCTCATTAAAAGAAAAACGAGTGGAGTGTCTTATTTTCTTCAAAGAAAATTCACTACTGTGTGTTATAAACTGAGATCCTGGGAGGTTTGAAATTCCAGTGCTTAAAGGCTGAATTACAATATCAAAAAAGTAATACAGGCTGTTATGTTCTAACTGTTTCAACTGTGTTGCATGGTTCCAACCAGGTCCAGCGTTTGAGCGGGAAAAAGCTCAAACGCTATTGGCTGGTCTGTCTGACAGCTCCCTATACAAGGGCAAGCTGTCAGACTGCTCTTTGCTGGTTGCTTACACAAGAGCTGAAATAAAGAGCTGCTTTGGAAGTCTGTCTCCTGTCATCTCTACCCACTATCCAACAGTGGCGACGAGGGCTTGGGCCAGGAGAACTGTGACTAGCTTCTTCAGCACTTTCAACCAGCCAGGCAGACATCTTCCTGCCTCCTTCTGCCGCTATGTCCA
>QLTV01003323.1:1320759-1365275 GCA_003457575.1 Thermophis baileyi | reverse complement strand
CCCCGGAGCCCCGGAGCGGCAGCAGCCCTGTCTGCACAGGCCGCTGCCTCACCACCAACTGAATTGCGCAGGTCTAGTAGGGCTCCAAAACGCCCCGCCTACCTGCGTGATTACGTATGCTGGACAGCTCCATCCAGGAGGGGAGGGGTGTTATGTTCTAACTGTTTCAACTGTGTTGCATGGTTCCAACCAGGTCCAGCGTTTGAGCGGGAAAAAGCTCAAACGCTATTGGCTGGTCTGTCTGACAGCTCCCTATAAAAGGGCAAGCTGTCAGACTGCTCTTTGCTGGTTGCTTACACAAGAGCTGAAATAAAGAGCTGCTTTGGAAGTCTGTCTCCTGTCATCTCTACCCACTATCTAACACAGGCTTTCAGAAGAATGTGCTTCTAAGAGGACTGAAAAAATAGTTATGCTTTCACTGGAATTTGGAATTTGGTAGGTGTCATTTGCAATGGAGATAACAGAAACCTCCATAACGTAACAAATTATTTTACGAAAACATTCTTTGGTATTGTTTCTAAAGCTCTGCTAATAAGCATATTATTGATGAAAGCATGATTTCTAAAGTATATAAATATAATAGTAGTACATGGATGTGGGCTTTCTATTGCTTTGTTGTCCATTTGTAATAATATTAACAAATATTATCTTTAATATTTTATGCTTTTTAATGATTTTCTTCCCTTGCTCACAATACATGTTGTTTGCTAGAACAGTTATATGAAAATATTAATTGCATTTATATATTAAAACTCATACAGTGTGCATTTTTCAAAATTGGATTGTTAATATTCTTCCCAAATCATGGCACTAATGGGATTTTGGACCTATAAACCATTGCTTTTTATATTTTAATACTTTCCAGTCATTTTTTTAAGAAGCATAGCTTGACAATATTTGGCCTACTCCTTTAGACTTAAATTACACTTAAATAGTTCCCTACATAGGAAAAAAATCTTATGCAATGTTTTATAATGTTTTAAAATCAAGTAACTGAGGCATGTTGGCTATTACATATACTTTATATTATCTGATAGTACTGTATATATTAATTCAAATAAATGTAATGTACAACTATGTACAAGTAAGTTTCCTTGAAATCAATACTTCTTTTGTTGGAAATTTTATGTAATAGTAATGTTTTTCAAAACAGAGGTTTTTGACTACAAATTTCATGGTTCATAATGTTGGAAGAAAATAAGTCAGACAAATGACTTTTTTTAAATTTAAAAACAACATGATTTCCTGGAAGCTTTTCAATTATACCTAGTTGCCACCCAAATAAATAAAAATTGGTTATCTTTGCTCTCATAAGAGTGACTATCTCATGCACACCCATACAGAGACACACAAAATCAGGAATATATGATTAGGAAGAACAGAGCTGTGCTAGGAAAAACAGTTCAGTTGTATAATTCAGAGTACAATACTCACTCAATTCTGCCTGTCAATCCTCCAAGGACCAGCCGAAATTACCAAAGTTACATATGCTATTACTATATTTTATAGGGTTGCAATTCTGAATTTTCTATTCCCCCCTATTTTCTTCACATTCTTTCTTCTTGTGAGAACTAGAGATAGTCTTGCCTAAAATGCTTATTCCAGTACAGATTTGCCTGGGGCTCAGATTTCTTTTCTTCCTGACCAAAAATATACAATAACATATATCTTTACATATTATTTTTTAAAGTTTCCAATTACAAAGACATTTAGTAAGAATTTCCTTAAATTCATATTTTAATTCAAGGCTTTTTATATTCATGTTTTTAAATATACAGTTTCTTGCAGGCCTTTATAAACTTAAAAACTAAGAAAAAATTCAGAAGAAAAATGTGAAAGATAAAATTATTTTGGTTGTGTGTATGATTGTGTACATATGGCCAAGGCCAGTGCTGGTTTTGGAAAGCGTTTTCTGCATTGTCTATTATTGTTATCTCAATTTACTATTGTTTATTTTATATTAAATATAATTGTCTCATTTATTCTTAAAATAATGTAAAGGAAAATGTAAAGACTTTTTCTGTTGCTTCTTTATTTGAGCACTTGCCGCTGCACATTATCACTCCATGATTGTAAAGTTAGTAATATTTTACCATTTTAGATGTTATATTTTTCTTTATTCACAAGGTACAACATTAATAACCATAGATAATAGAATACAAACCACCATTCTGTAAAGGAGCTGTACAGATGACCAACCTTGTTCTAAGCTGCTGAGCTATAATTGAAAACTGTAAAACAAATATGTGTTTTAAAAAAAGACTATCTAATATGCTTAATAATTTCATAAGACTTAATTAGTTCATTCAGCCATGAATAACTGAATTTGATGTAATGTCTAAATTCATAAAATGAATAAAATGAAATCGGTTCCTTGATTTCCTGACAAATTAAGCTGTATTATTTCTTTTAACAGTTAATTAAGTACTGTATTCTATGAAACAGGTTCCCCCCACTACAAATAACCTATCTTGCTTTAAGATAATGCAAATTCAAATTTGTGAATAATAAGAATAATTATCCAAAACTAGTAAATATTTCCACATTTCATGTTGAGATAAATCTATACAACAGACTGTCTAAAAAGTCATTTTCTGATTGCTATAATAATTTCTAATTCTGAAATACCTTGCATTCTCTTGTAAAATTAAATTAAAACTAAATTCTACAACTAAGGAAAATAAATAACTCCATAATATGCTGCTTGTAATTTCTAAGTACTTTTATGAATGTGTGCCACATTTTTGCCACAACCTATTTCATAGTAGAAGAGAATCACTTCTCTATACATCAATATACTATTTTTTTTTAAACAGGGAACAATGTATAAACTTAGATTATGAGCTCCTTACATCACTCACAGTTTAGTGTTCTTTTTCAAGCGTATTATGTAAGGTTTTGTCAAATTTTGTGGCTATAGCTATTCTTCCCCCAATTGCTTGGAATTAGAACTAACATTTTCAGCTTATTACCATGAACCTGAGCCATACTGTAAATATTTCTTACAATCATTGTAAGAAATAACAGAGCCGAATATCATCTGGGAGTTATTTACTTCTGAATTAATAACATACATGAAAAAATTGTAAGCATGGGGATACATATTCCATATTTGTTATTTTAAATATTAACCTCACAGAATTACAATTAGTCTGTACCACAATACGTGAAACATAAACATAATGAATGAACACTACTAAGCTTCCAATTTCTACATGTGTTTGTTTTCGTAAGTCTTATACAACATCTCCATTTGTTATGGCAATCTTGTCTGTTTTTGTCTGTGTCAGATAAGCCTATCCCTGTTTAATTTTTAATGAGAATTTGTCATGTTATTGTTCACATTTTTTCACAATGTCCTGATAATACTGTCCTGTTGGCATTCCATGGAATCATTTCCCTAGCTTTATCAATATCCTTCAGTCATACTTTCCAACCTGTATCTCATTTGTTGATTCATTCTGACTCCTGTTATTCACTATGGTTTGGTTTCTATGATTTTAAAGCCTCACTATATTCCTTTTAAAAGTTTTTATTCTTTCTCCATAACATACTAGAGTGGCTGCATATGAACCAATCACTTTTACTCTAACTATAAGCAAGAACAGATTATAATTTACTTCTAATACCATGTCCAAAATTGAAAATATTTGGTGGGCATATATAAATATGACATCATCAATAGTTGATTATTAAGTTTCACATGCTGTTATATAGTTTGTAAGTGTGAATTTTTCTGCTCAGGGAGTCCACCCTTTATAATGATAGCTTTTAAGGCTAGTACCGTAATAGGTAGCATACCATTTCAATTGTGCTAGATATATATTTTAATGAAAATGTGATGTGTTTTTTAAAAAAAGAACGTGCACATTAAAATAACCTGATGCCCTGGGAAAATAATAATAACAGATTTCTTTGCAGGAAAACCCATAATTCCCATTGATCTTAAACCAAAGAATTTGTGGAAAATAGAATACAAACTTAGAAATTTTAAATTATTCATATTAGTGTAAAAAATTGTTGATAATAAAAATAACTTTGTATTCCTTGAAAGCTATTATAGTATAAATTGGCCCAATCTGGTCTAATTTTCAGTATGTCAAATAGGAAATTATGTGAAATTGTATAAATACACATAAAACTAGATGAATAGTATGTATACCTATATTTTAAAATTAATTAATACAGCATTTAAATAATTGTTTATAATGAAGCCATCTTGTTTATAAAACATTTTTTAAATCATTTTCCCTTAAGACATTTGCGATAGTATATTTTGTTGAGAACATTTAGCGTGCACACTAATCTTACAGATCTTACTTTTACTTTGCTTGCTCAAAGTCTAAAATTCCCCTTAATGTAACTTTGTTAAGTTATTACAGAGCTGAAATGTTTTGATAGGTATATTTCATATTGTTAGATCAGAATAAAACTTAGGATATTATATACTGATAATAGTGCTATCTGATTGTAGTGGTTTAGCACAAGGACAGTATAAGTGATATTCCTAATATAACTTTAATGTGACATGAACATAGCCATACTAATTTTATGGCTGTAAAGCTTTAAGTAATACATGGTTCAATAAAAGTGTCATGAAGATGAATTTTTAGTGGAATTATGTCATTTCATATAATGAATTATCTTCTAGATATGTTTCTGTGTTAGAATAATGATGACAGCATTCCAGGTGAAAAATTAAACTTGGTATAATTTTCTTTTCTATTCTAAAAGCAGATATGATATCAAAGATGATTACACCTTGCGTATTAAAAAGGCTATGAGCTCAGATGAAGGAACATACACATGCATAGCTGAAAACAGAGTTGGAAAAGTTGAGACATCTGCAACTCTTACAGTTCGAGGTGAGTTCTGAACTATTTAAAACATATAACGACATCAGCAGTGGGTTGCTCCCAGTTCGGCCTGGTTCATAGAACCGGTAGCAGCGGCGGCAGGAGGCTCTGCCCACCTGCCCGGGACACTCCGCCCACCCGCCCGGGATGCTTCTGTGTAAGCGCGCACACGAACTGGTAGTAAAGGGTTTTAGAACCCACTACTGAAAGACATATAACATATTTGGACATATCTTTTGTGACTGAAGATTAGATTCTAAGATTATCTCTTAGAATACAGGATACAGTTGCATTTAAATAACCAACTCTGCTTCTGACTTACTTAGATCACTGATAGTAGCTGTCAAGAATATCATGCAGAAAAGCTTTTTTGACATTGATACACTTCCTAATGATTTAAAAGAGATTTTGATGTCATTACATTTATTATAGCAAGAGAAAGTTCTTAAAACTCATGAAACCTCTTTTGTTACTGTAATCCCAAGAGACAATAAAAAGGGCTTTATATTTTTATAAGCATTGCATAATTAGGTGCCTATACATTTTGTTCTTGGAAATCTTATAAATAAGGAAATTGAAGAAAAAGTTCACAATTTCACATTTAAATGAAAAATAGCAGCTGAAATCATATATCTCCTTATCCAAATGAAGTTCCAGTACTGTCGTGAAAAAATTAAGGATAGATACATGAAAAATATAGTTTTCTTCATTACAGCTGACCATGCAGCAACAGGTGACTATAAAGCCAGTCATCAAGAAATATACAGTATGAGTTTTATTTTTCACAGTAAATTTAATATATCAGACCAGTACAATATATAAAGAATCAAGGAAGAATTAGATGAATATATGAGGAAGGAGGAAAAATGTGGTGATATGTGACTGCTATACTATACATATATATCAACACAGATTAGATATGGGAATGTAGATCTTTTTTTTGATGTAGAAAAAGAAGTAGAAAATACCAAGGTATGCAAAAGGGAGGGCCAATAGACAGTATATTATATAATATACAATAGACAGTATATTATATAAATTAAAATAAATTATTGAATTGGTTGCCATTTTCTTCCAAACACTTTTATTTTTTATGATGTGTGACTTTTGAAAATTCATAACTACAGTAACTTTTTTATGGAAAAAAAATTAACAAAATACAGTATCTATTGTGATTGGCCTATGGATCCTGATTTTTGGTCTGCCATATATATGAAACAAGATGGATTTACAACTTATGTGTGTGTGTGTGTGAGAGAGAGAGAAAGTTTATTGTATAAGGGATACCGAGGAACAAAATATTTATGTAGCTTTCATGAGATATTTTCACTGTATAATACACTATAAATCATATAAATATTAACTTAATAAATCTTGCATTCATATCATATTCTTTTTAGAGGATATGTTAATCTGCTGAAATTCTATTCATTCTCCTTTTGGTGTGTATTTTTCCCATTGCCAGCTGTGAACTTCATTGGTAATGAATGCAGCTGGAGGTCATTTTATAAATGAGTATACACACACAAACATAAAAATAGAAGTATAAAAAATAATGGGTATCACACAGACACTATTTCACATTTTAGCAGCATGTGCTAAAGATTTCACTAGAACTGCAAAAATTGCTTCATAAGTGGTTTTTCTCATTCATCCCCATTATATCATATAAGTTTATATGGTCTGCTTTATTAGAATATGGGTCAACTGATCTGAGATGCCAGCTTTTATAATAAGGTTTAGTTAATTGATGAATTTGAATAGGAAAAGAAAGAAAGAAAATGGGGAAAAAGGCATAGTAATTCTGGCAGTGGGGAACTCTCCAGATTTTTTAAAATAGAGGTTTTATGCTTTATTTTTACAATTAATAGTTTCCTATTATGCTAAAATCTTATATAACAATGAATTGCCCCATACATTTCATGCAATCTTCAGAACAGGCATTACTACTTTAAGAGGATAGATATATACTTACGTCCTTCCAAAACAACTGTTAAATTTGCTGAAGCTTTTATTGTTTTTGAATTATATTAATATTAAATCATGCCTTATAACATTAAAACTGCCAAATTATAAATTTTTCTTTTGAACTTAGTCTAATTTACTCCATAGAAAACATGCACAGGATAAACCTTGATTAGAAATTAATAATTTTATGAATATAACTGATTAACTTTCATCTCTCAAGTATTTGGGCATCTGTCTGTGTCTTGTTCCATGAACTATTTGAATTATACAAGCTTAAAACTCTCCTAACATTAAACCTCTTTCATACATTCCTTGGCTCTGAGTTACTTCAAATAAAACCATGACAGGCATAAACACTTTTGCCAGACATACTGTTATGAAAAATAGTGACTGTAACAACTGTAGTGTTATTAGATGTACACAAATTCAGTTCTGCTTGGCAACAGTATATTTTTTTTCAAACTCTTAAGTCATTTGATATAGAAAGATACTAGAGAATATTATTCTTTTAGAAATATATACATAAAATAATAGTAAAGTTAACTAATTTTAAACACTTGGTTTGAAAATGTCCTAATTTAATTATAAATGTGTTGTAGCATCTCTTTTGAAAGTGGCAAGTCAGTCAATAAATATTCACATTGGGAGTTTTAAAGTAATTATGGTTATATCATATCAAAACATATTAAATTCCATTTTTTGTGTTTGCAGCTACAAAATTATAACTGAAAGTGGTGTTTTATTGTGCAAATCATAAAGAAATAATAATTAAAATGAGTGATCTAGAATTTGTATAAAAACTAAAAGCTACACATCTCAAAGAAACATAAATTTATTTTGTGAAGTTTGACTAATGCAGCTGAATAATTAATGTAATAATTAAGTACTTAACAATATTATGTGATTAATTCTTTAACTGCTTTGTTTCTTATACAAAATGCTCCATGCAGACCTAAGCTTGTCCTTCAATCAAATAAGAGCTGACACATAAACCAAACACTGTTAATATGACAATCTAAAGCCATGATAGACACCTGCTAAACTGAAGACACTCAAAGTTAACATACATTTGAAAGAAAAATATCCCATTAATCAGTTCCATTTTTTTTAAAGTAAGAGTTACCCAACAACATTTTCTGAAATTCTGTTAAAACCCCTCTGTTCATTCAAAATTATTTGTTTTAATTTTATCATCTGAATCAGTGAATGTGAAAAAATGCATTTTTATTTGTTACTAAAATAGTATACAGATATCACCACATACTTTACCCCAAGCTTACCAAAATCCTGGCTAGATATGGTTAAACGCCATTGGTCTTTAAGTCAAATACTCATGCTATTTCTTCTTTAATTGGATTAATATTTTCCAATGTGTGAGTTTGGATTAAATAAAAAAAAATCTAGAGATTTAGCTGCTTTTCTTTAAATATTTGAAATGACATTTAATAGTGTCATATGAACCTAACAGTAGAAGTAATCAGATCACTAATTTTATATAATCAAATTCTACATATGTATTTCTCAATGCAGTTTTAAAATCATAAATAGTAGAAATAAATTATTAATTATGGTTGCTATATATGAATAATGTTCAGGTAATTATCCACATATAGCATAGCATTACACATCATGCATTCTGACAAATTCTTTTTTTTTCTTTAATTTTGTTACGTTCTCACCACACCATTGTAATATCTCCAGCTCGTCCTGTTGGTAAGTAGCCATCCTTCTATCCATTTTAGCATAATTTCATATAATTCTCCATCTTTCATTTATTATCATACAGATGTGTTTTAAAATAATTATTAATTAAATGTCTGATAGAGAAGAAAATAATTATTATTTACCTGTTTTCAAAGTTATTATACAGCAGAAAAATTAGAATAATGCAAGGACCTTAATAATTTGGTGTCATTTCTGAATCTGAAATGCTGCATAATAGAAATAATGAATATATTTGATTAAAAACCTGCAATCTAATTTGTACCGTCACTGAAATAAATGAAATTATACTCTTTGACGGTATCTGTAGTAATGTACTGGGAAAAAAATTAAAACAGCAGTGACTAGTATAAGTAGACATATTTTTGGTGCTGTATTTTTTGAAAAGATACAAAAGTTATGCTTTACCTGAAATGAATTTTGTTTCCAGTATTAAAGAAATATTTACCCAGAACTTTTTAAAGAATTGTTATCAATGTCATTTTTATTTGCATTAGAAATGCCAGTTGTGTTTTGTGTTCAGTATGCTTAATATGATATACAACAGAATACTGGTGCAATGTTCTGTGAAATGACATTTCTAGAGATTGTTTTTTCAATGACATTGTTAAATAACAATACTAATATTGAGAGGTTATAAAATTTTTGATATCATTACCATTATTTTATAGGGTTTCAAATGAAATAAAAGAAGCTTTTTACTAATGTGTCAAATATGTAAGTGTCCTTTGGTTGTATGTGATATGAAATGCAGGGTAGATATAGTTTTAAAAGTTTTCATTCTGTCTGAGAGGAAAAGAAAAGATCCGGATTTAATCACTGCTTGTTGTATTATTTTCATTTTCCAAAACCAAACATGAAAATTCAATTTTAAATCATTAAATTATTGGTATAAATTATTAAATTATCCCTGCCTTCTCTATTAAAACAAATCATTTGTATCATATGGTACTGAGCTTACGTATGTAGAATATACATATAAAAATTTAAGCATTTAGATTATCTTCTATAGGAGTTTACATTAGATAAATTCAGGAAATAGAGCATTCATTTCTTTTCCCTCCATTGTTGTCTATTATTGTTCTCATCAGATTTTCAGATAGACAAATCGATATCTTCATACACAGAAATACTCTTGCACTGTTTCTACCTGGTTTGTTTGTCCAAAATACACTTGCAGTTATTGTCCTGCTTTGGGTTTCAATTATACACTCACACACATTTGCTAAAAAAACTAACAGTTTACTCAAGTTCAAGGAGATATCAGCAGGCAATGAATGCAAATCAAAACAGAGCCTCTGAAAGAGTTTTTCCAGGGTGGTTTTGCTTTTAACAGGAAAATACAGAATAATACTTAAAATCCAGTCCAGAGTTTCATCAGCCAGGTCAGAGTGGTCAGCCAGTCCAGAGGTCAAAATTTCACAAACAGAATCCAAATGAGCATCATGTAACAGCCAGCGATCAGACAATTTCAGTGAAGGATGATGGCTCAGGGCTGCCTCTTAAATGAGGTTGAAGCAAGCTGTCTTTAAATAAGGGATTTTTTTTCTTTTTTAGACTAAGCAGATGAGTTCTGAGCTGTGACGGTCTCCCCCTCTCCACAATCTCCTCCAACCTCAATTGAGGGTTCAGGATTTTTGGGGTATCAGCAATGGAACTGAAATACCAAGTGTGGTGCATTCTCCCAGGAACATTCCTCTCCACCATTTCCCTTCCAGAATATCAAGTACTGTAATCAGTGTTGATACCAACATGTTGATACTGCAGCATTGGGAACCAATACGATATATGGAAGATTGAGTGCATTTTGATTATTGCAGGTGATAAGCGTCTGCCAATGGGAAAAAGAACCAGGAACTGGTCATCTAGGTTTTTTTGGATCTGCACTGAGTAACAAATGTCAGGTGGAAATTCACACAAAGTCTGCAAAAGACAAGGTGACTCTAGGTTGATGATGTTGAAGTTATTTGCTTCCTGTACCTGGTCTTGAAAGACTTGGTGGGTTGCCTTCAGTTCCTGTGAGAACTGATCTTTGACTAGAATAGATGAATTAGAGGAATTCAAAAGAAAGAAATATGGATGGAAACCATAATTAACTAGGAACAGAGATATCTTTATGGAGATGTATTGTACATTGTTGTAGGCAAACTCCACTGCAGCCAGAAGCTCAACCCAATTGTCTTCTTGATAATTGACATAATCACAGAGATATTCTCGAGGATAGCATTCACAAATTCAGGTTTGCCTATCTGTTTGGGTATGATGGCTGAGGAAAGATGGACTTGCACCCCCAAACCTGTTAAGAGTACCATCTAAATCAGCGGTTCTCAACCTGTGGGTCGCGACCCCTTTGGGGATCGAATGACCCTTTCACAGGGGTCGCCTAAGCGCGCGCTAGCCTGCCATCTTGGTGCCATGGCCCCTTTGTCACCTCATTGCTTGTCGTCTGGCAACGCGCACGCGCGGGGAGGGGGTCGCGGCATTAGGAAGGTTGAGAACCACTGATCTAAATGAAGCAGTGATTTCCTGGCCCTGATAAGAAACCAGATGTTCATGTAATTCATGTAGGTGGAAAATATTATCTAAAAAGAGACTTGACACCTCCTTTGCTGTGAATAAGCAGCTACAGGGAACGAAATGAACCACCAATATAGTTGTTGGTCCTTTTGACAGAGGTAGTTCAATGATATAGTCTGATATAGTGATATACAGAGGGAGATGGCTTGTCAGGATCTTTTCAAGGTTCACACTAATAGAAGTTGCCCAGGTAGCTTTCCTGGAATAACCTTGACTCAGCAGCAATCAGGACAGGAAGTGACATACTGCTCCACCTCCATTTGGAGATGGAGCCAGCAGGAATTTTGACTCAATAAATACAGAATCTTAAATTGTCTGAAGTGTCTTGCCAATGGACTGTTGTGGCTCAGTCTCAGGATCATACCCCATAAGGGCTTAGTGGAAACTTAAATTGCAGGAATTTCCCCTGTAATTTCCCTCCAACAGGTCTGTGCATAACTATCTAGATCTTAGTGTTACTTTACTTCCTATAGTAGAGTTAATGGAACATTGGAGCGACAGTGTTTTCTGAAGGTTTGACAGTGGCAGATTAGGAGTCAGTGTCAGAGTGTTGATAGAGGGCATCAGCACATTTATTATGGCTGCAAGGGATGTGATTCTGAAATTAAAGTGAACAAAGAAAAATGTTGAGTGGATTAGTATTTCATTTAGTTTCCTGGTGGTTTGAAGATGTTCGTGATTCTGGTGATCAGTACAGACTTCCACTGGGTGTCTGGCTCCTTCTAGCAGATGTCACAAAATTTCAAAAGTGGCTTTAATTGCTGGCAGTTCCTTATCCCAGTGATATTGTTTTTCTCGGCCATCTTTCAGTTTCTGAGAGTAATAGCCACAGGAGAATATATTGGAGGAGCATCAAGTCTGCCTGAAGTAGTACTGCTCCCAACACTACCTCAGAGGTGTCAGTCTCTATGACAAAAGGACTTGCTGGATCTGGCTGACAAAAATTGAGCTGAGAGGCAAATGCAGACTTTAAAGCTTCAAAAGCTTTCTGAACCTTCTCATCTTATTGAAAAGTGACCTTCTGGAAGAGGTTGGTCAATGGTGCTGTGACTTTAGCAAACTAAATAATAAAGAACTGGTCATAATTTGCAAAGCCCAGGAGGTATTGTACATCCTTGTGTGAGGACTACCAAGACAAGATAACATCCACCTTATCAGGATCCATGGTACTATCAATAGAAGATATATGATTGCCTAGGAATTCTATTGTACTCTCAAATTCATACTGTGAGTTTTGTAAATAGATGATTTTTCTGCAGTCTCTGTAAATCGGTCTGACATGTTGTTCATGCTCTACAATAGAAGTCAAGAAAATCAGGATATCGTCAATATAAATAATGATATAATGATCCAGGAGATCTCAGAACATCACTCATAAAATGCTGGAAGATTGCAAAAGGATTCATCAATCCAGGCCACATCAACATATATTCAATATACCCATAGTATGTTCAAAACACTGTATTCAATTCATTTCTCTTTCTTTTGCACATTAAATTGTACAACCTCTAGTACCTAACTTGGTAAACATTTAGCATTGTAGAGGCATTCAGAGATGAATGACAAAGAGTAATGATTATACACAGTAATCTGATTCAATTGCCAGTAATTGTTGCAGACACTAGGTTCTCCCAATTTCTTTCTAAAGAACAGTACGGGAGTCACTGCAGGAAAGGCTAAGGGTCAAATAAAGCCTCTTTTCACATTTTTATCAATGGATCCCTTCAAGGCTACCAACCTAAGTTGTGATAAAGAGTAGACACATCCAACTGGGATCTTAGCCCCTGGTACCAGATCAATAGGGTAGTCATGCAATTGGTGCATTAGTAACTGATATGCTTTCCTTTGACTGATTACATCTGTGAAGTCTCAGTATCTAATGAGAAATGTCGTTCAGCAGCTAAAATTGCAGGAATGACAAACTCATCATATATTATTAAATTCTTCATCTATCACCAATTTTTGTTTTTAGATGTGACTACACAATGTGTGTGTCATGCTAGATTCATATTGACATATAAGTGGCTGTAGGATTTTCCTCTAAAATTGCAATCTGATTTAGGGCCATATGACAATTCAGAGTTTGCCCTGTAGGCCAAAAAAAAAAAAGAGTCTCAGGAGGGAACTGATTCCATATACCTGTTTTCTTTCCCCTAGCCTCTAAGGCCAGTTCTAACTGACATCACAAACCTTAAGCTGGTGAACTCAAAAACAGATGTGGCAGAAGACAAAGCCAAAAAACAACAACAACCCCATACTAGATGCAATCCAAAGAATCTGAACTGTTCGAACTTTATGTCAAATGGCAGACAGATAGATATATCTAAATACACCCAATATGCATTCTGAATAAATTCTCATTTTTGGTTATAGAACTAAAACTTAAATATCATCTGAACAATATAAGAAACACAAAAATATAAATACCTCCAAAATTTGTTTTTGGACTACTGATAGTATGACAGAGGAGATTTTGCAGTGTTATTGAAGACAGAATTATTTTGATCTTGTGTTTAAACTGAATGCTAAAAACAAGCAACTTTATTACTCATTTTAAAAATCATTTTATTTATTTATTTATTTATTTTGACTTATTTATTCAACAAACTTATATGGTTTACCAATATACCACCAGGAACTCTGAGCAGTGCACAAGAATAATAACACAATGCAGTTAAAGCAAAGAAAAAATATGTAGGTGCCCCAATAAAACTTACCTCCATCAATCAGTGGATCATTAAATCATGAGAATTTCTGAACTGTACTATGCCTGTACAATTATTAGAAGAGCCACGAGTTCAGGAAAGAGCAGTCTACAATCAGGTTAATAGGACTGTACATCAGCTACTTTCAGTTCAGAAAAAAGCTTACTTATGAATTTAGTTATGACTCTCAAAGTCAGTTACAAGATTTACACAATTAATTATAGAAAATAATTTGAATACAAATGAAAGGACATTCAGAACTTATTCTAGATCTTGCAATATGAATTAAATGTATTTTAGGTTCTCATCATTACCTATGATTGTGTTAATAAATCATGCAAGTTTCATATGAACTAGTGTTGAACTATAAGCTTTTCAAGCAACTTTAAATACATCTTATTAACATTTTTTAAGATTTAAATAGTATTATTAATTTTGCCTTTTTGTGCTTTTATAGTTGCATTCCAAATATAACATTATTTATTTTTTTCCATTTGGTATTAATTCCTTTTGATACAGCTGGTCAAATATTATTTCAACCAAGTTCATCTTTTTAATGAAACGATGTCTTTGATGAATTTCTATGTAATTCACTGCTTACTACAATATTCTAAAGTATTTAATGAAAATTACCAATATTTATTACCTTTTTAATTTCATTTCTTGTCAATTAATGGGGTAATTACTGTGATTCATGCAGTTATGCTGATTTGTACCCTTTTGGCATCTATTATCAAGCACCCTACTTGTAAGTCCTTAAAAGCATGACAACAATGTTTGGCAGCAAAATTACCAATATTTATGGTATGATTCTGCTCCTTGTTTTAGTTTTCACATTGATTTTTGACTCCCAAAGGTTTTCCACTCCAATTCTCATAATTTTAACTCCCTCAAGAAAAGACAGCCCTTTTCCAAATCACTAAATTACTGGAGGGTTTCTGGAAAATCCACAATCTGAGCGTGTCCACCTTTGATATAAGTTGTCTTAGTTTGTTACATAGTGCCTTACACCATATAATAAAGATGCACATATGTAACCTGTTACGTACTGACATACGGAGTATGGATTTGCATAGCCGCCGCTGATTGGCTAATCTAGAGAAATAAACTACTGTCAATGGCTAGCCGGCTTCAGGGAAGCCCTTAAAAGTGGCTTCCCTGCAGCCTGCCGGCAGTCCGTATTAGTTCAAGCTAATAGACAATAAAGGTGCTGAACTGTTCCTACATCTCAACTCTTCATTCACGCGCGAATCTAACACTGGCGATGAAGGTGGTTGAAGAAGAACAACAGGACAGAGACACCTCGTGGCATCTGCGGCCATCTTAGAAGCAAGCACCAACCTGCTCCGGCCAAACCAAAGGATGGCTACTCAAACCTCTCCAGCTCCAGCATTCTTTGATCTGAAGACGGAAGAATGGAAAACCTACATGTCCTGGTTCCGAATGTTCCTGGAAGCAAACAATTTCCAGGCTCTACCAGACAACAGGAAGAGGGCTCTCTTCCTCACCTACTGCGGTCCACGAACCTACAAGATGGCACAGACCCTGGTGGCATCAGCAGACATTGAGTCCATCTCTTGGACAACATTGCAAACTGCGCTGAAAGAACACTACGTGCCCTCAGACCCTCCGATGGTCAGCAGAAACAAGTTCTACCATCGACGCCAACAAGAAGGCGAATCCATAAACGACTAAAGTGGGGCCATATAGCAGAGGCTTGCAGAGCCACACAAGCGTCCATGTACCAGCCTGCCCCATTCCCCTCCAGATCACCCACGGGTACAGGGAGACAAGATCAGAACTGATCCGGGGACAGCGGGGCAAGCGAAGAGATGATTATAAGTACCAAGATGCAAATGGACTTTACTACACAGTGGGTCATTCCGACACCAGTCAAGGAGAGAAGTCCCACATAAACGTGGCCATAGAGGGACTTTCTTACGACATGGAGCTGGACATGGGCTCCGCCTTCACCATTATGGCCTGGGGAACCCTGAAATAGCTCATGCCAACCATCACAAGGCAGCAGCTGAAACCACAGAACATATGACTGAATGACTTCCAGGGCAACCCCATTCGTGTGCTTGGCCGAGCAGAAGTTCCTATCAGTTTCAAAGATTTCAGAGGGAAGCTGCCATTAACAGTCATCGAAGGACACAGACCGACCCTGCTGGGACTGGAATGGCTCAAACCCCTCGGCATCGCCATCACCGGACTGAATCAAATCCAAGGGGACAAGTTAGACAAGCTTCTGGCCGACTTCCAGACCGTCTTCGATGGGAGTCTAAGTAAATATAAGGGCAAGCCCATATCGTTTAACCTAGACCCCAGTATCACCCCCATTAGACTCAAGCCCCACAGAGTCCCATTTGCGCTCTGACCTAAAGTGGACGAGCAACTGGACAAATTAATAGCCCAAGGGGTTCTGGAAACTGTTGACCATGCCGCATGGGAAACTCCAATTGTCACCCCAATGAAGCCGGACGGTTCGATTAGGGTGTGCGCGGACTATAAAGGGACCATTAATAAAGCCCTGCAGCCAAATGCTTACCCTGTGCCCATTGTGCAACATCTATTGCACTCGTTGGGCAGCGGAAAAATCTTTGCAAAACTTGACCTGGCACAAGCATACGAGCAGCTACCTGTGGATGCAGCCACAGCAGAAGCACAGACAATAGTTACGCACAGGGGGTTTTTTAAATGCAACCGCCTGCAATCCCCCTGCCCCTTTTGCAACATCTGTTGCACTCATTGGGAAATGGAAAGATTTTCGCCAAACTTGATCTGGCACAAGCGTACCAGCAGCTACCTGTGGATGCAGCCACAGCTGAAGCCCAGACAATAGTTACACACAGGGGGGCTTTTAAATGCAACCGCCTGCAATTTGGGGTCAGCATGGCCCCAGGCCTGTTCCAAAGTATGATGGAACGATTGCTACACGGCATCCCTGGCATGGTTCCCTATTTTGATGACGTCCTCATCTCAGGGGACTCGGAGGAACAATTACTATTCCGGCTGCGCGAAGTGCTAGGGCGATTCCAAGAGAGGGGGCTTAAAGTGCGAAAAGACAAATGCAAGATTGGGGTCACCAGCGTACAGTTCCTGGGATTCCTGATCGGCGGGTCTGGTATTCGCCCCACAGACGCCAAAATAAAAGTCATCAAAGAGGCACTGACCCCCAAGAACAAGGCAGAGTTGCAAGGATTCCTGGGCTTACTCAACTTCTATGCCATTTTTTTAAAACAGAAGGCGACCGTCGCTGAGCCTCTTCATAGGCTCCTGGGGAAGACGACCACGTGGACATGGGGACAAAGAGAGGCCAACGCTTTTGCCGCCGTAAAGGACTTGCTTTCATCTAACAGCGTCCTCATGCAGTACAGCGAGACCCTCTCCCTATTGTTAACGTGTGACGCTTCACCTTTTGGAGTGGGGGCGGTCCTCAGCCACAAACTACCCAATGGCTTGGAAGCCCTTATCGCTTTTTATTCCAAGACATTGTCACCAGCTGAGCAGAATTACAGCCAACTGGATAAGGAAGCGCTTGCAGCAGTGGCCGGCATCAAGCGTTTCCATGAATATCTTTATGGCTGGAAATTTCATCAAGCGTTTCCACGAATATCTTTACGGCCGGAAATTTGAACTTGTCACAGACCACAAGCCTCTATTGGGTTTATTTGCAAGAAATCAACAAATGCCACAATATATGTCACCCCGGCTAACCCGCTGGTCCATTTTCCTATCCGGGTACAGCTACAAGCTAACTCACAGACCAGGAAAGAGCATTGGACACGCAGACGCACTCAGCCGCTGCCCAGCACCTGACTTCGTGGAAAACCCCACCTGTGGCCGAAATATTGCTGGTCGACATAGAACGAACCAGCCCCGTCACATCTCGAGACATCGCGGAACATACGGCGAAAGACAAGGTGCTGTCCAAAGTTATGAACTGGGTATTGAGGGGATGGCCACAAGAGGAAGAAGGGGAGGAATTTAAAACATTTAAAAGCAAACAGACTGAACTATCTGTTCTTAAGGGATGTTTGTTGTGGGGGGAGCGAGTTGTTATTCCACAAAGCCTGCGGAGAAGAGTAATAAGGACACTCCACATAGGACACCCAGGAATCGTGCGAATGAAAGCACTAGCAAGGAGCTACCTGTGGTGGCCAAAATTAGACCAGGACATTACAGAGTGGGTGGCAACCTGCCTACCATGCCAAGAAACCAAACTGGCTCCACCACGAACCACCCCATTCGAATGGGAGACACCAAAGGGCCCGTGGTCAAGAATCCACATAGACTGCGTGGGGCCTATGGCGGGGCAAACATTCCTCATAGTGGTGGATGCCTACTCTAAATGGCTGGAGGTGGTCAACATGCATTCATCAACGACTGAAGCAACCATAAGAGCCTTAAGGAAACTGTTCGCGACCCACGGCCTGCCAGATGTCCTCGTATTGGACAACGGCCCACAGCTGACAGCCCGGCACATGGAATAGTTCCTGGCCGACCTCAGCATAAGGCATGTTCTCGTCTCGCCATTCAGTCTGGCTAGCAATGGCCAAGCGGAAAGAATGGTGAGAATGACCAAAGAGACTTTAACTAGAATGGGCCCGGGGAGCTGGCAGGAACGGATTGACCAGTTCTTGTTGGCACAGTACATCACACCGTGTGCCGCCACTAACCAGAGCTCTGCTGAAATGCTAATGGGACGGAAACTGAGGTCCCAACTGGACAGAGTTAACCTCACCTATAATCCAGAGACACCTCTGGAATCCCGCAAACCAACAAGGACACTGTCAATAGGTGATTTAGTTTTTGTGCAAAATTTTGCAGGGGACCCCAAGTGGGTGAGTGTCACCATAATTGAAATCACCAGTCCCAAATCCTATCAAGTAAAGTTGGGCAATGGTCGAGAGTGGTGAAGGCATATCGACCAACTCAGAAGCAGGTTCAGAGATTCCTGGCTTCGCCAACCAGAGACCCCAACACCTGAAGCCGCAGCGGAAAGCCAGGAGCAACGCAAGTCTCCGCCCCGCAGACCATACAATACAAGTCATCCAGAAGACCATGGCGAGAACCAGACCCTAGCTGCAAGACACCAAGAAACCCTAGTCTCAAGCCCGGAGAGGGATCGCAAACATTTACCTGCCGCCGCCGCAGTCCAGCGAAGTCACCGGAGAACGATGACGCAGAGAGTTCAGCCGCCACGCCTGGAGGCCGGTTCCAGATTTTTCCACACACCGGAGGAGGAGCAGCAACAGGCATGTCCGCTCCAGTCGAAGACTCCCGAAGAACTGAATCGCGCAGGCCCAGTAGGACTATCAGGCACCCTGTTTACTTACGGGACTACGTGACTCACGTAAGTTCCTGATTGGACATTGCAGAAACTAAGAGGGGAAGGGTGTTACGTACTGACGCATGGAGTATGGATTTGCATAGCCGCCACTGATTGGCTAATCTAGCGGCGGGAGAAATAAACTGCTGTCAATGGCTAGCCAGCTTCAGGGAAGCCCTTAAAAGCGGCTTTCCTGCAGCCTACCGGCAGTCCATATTAGTTCAAGCTAATAGACAATAAAGGTGCTGAACTGTTCCTACGTCTCGACTCTTCATTCACGCGCGAATCTAACATAACCTGTGACAACAGATGAGATGAAATCTGCAACTTTTGCATGTTTATTTCTGAATAAACTGGAAATAATAAATATTAAACTGTTACCTTTCAGAAATATATAACCCCAAATTCCAAATTTTTGGGATTTTTTATGGAAAAAAAGCCATGGATGTCTTCATTTAACATGTGTGGGTGCTATGGTATTAATAACAGTATTATCTTTGCATAAGTCACAGACCAGTGTAATAAAAAGAAACAAACATCAAACAAGAGCAACAATACATTCTTTCCATTTATTAGAATATTCTAATGTGCTATTAGTATTAGTACTTAAAAAGAGCTAAAGCCTGAAATACGAGTAACCTAAAAACAAGCAATAAAGTCATGTTGTTGTTCAATGCTAAGATAATATCCCTAACTAAAGTTAAATGGCAAGAATAATGAAAAGCACCCCTAAAATTCTAAATGTAAAGCAATTAGATATGGTTAAGCAGACAATCATAGGGTTTTTTGTATGCCATCACTGGATGTCTCTACTTCTATCAACCAATGAAAATAGAGGAATCTCAAGTTCTCTACCAGAGACCTGGGAGTTTGAGGGTTCTGCACAGTATCTTAGCTGTCCCTAGCACTTCACTCTTTTGAACATAGAGCTCTGATGTTCATAGGATCTATTGGAATCACTCTCCCAGCTTAGGAGTCACAGCCCTGAGTGCTCTTACCATCACTTGGATTACTTTGGCCTTTACTTTCCACATCCTCTCTAGTTCTCCTCCATCAGGCCTTTCTCATACTCCTTCTACCTAATGTTGTTGTCACTTGGCACTGCTGCAGCTTGTTTAGCAAACATCTCCTCCATCTGCCCTAAAATTATTGTTAGTGTCAAAGTTGACAAAGTTAGTTTTTTGCCAATAGGTTTAAAAAATAGCTAAATCTTAGTTTTGATCTAAGTCTCACAATGGAGGGCTACTTTTGAGGCACACCACTGAATTTGTAAGATATTTCTTAGAAATTTATATTGCACAGTGTCCATTTGTATATAGTCGTCCTATGGTCCTAAAGTGACAAGACCTAGGATCACACTTTGACAGAGTAAAACTTCAAGATATGCTGTATATATTCTTCTTTTAAAAAATTGTAGTCCTTGTTCTTTAATTCAGCTTTTGCTAACTTACAATTTTTACTTCTTTTGAGTCAAAGTTGATTTCTGAAATTGAAAATATTGTGACCTTTAACTTTTTGATATAGTTGTTAAAACCTTTCACCTCTTAATGTCTTATTTTGACTTCTCACCTCATAGCACCTCCACAGTTTGTGGTAAGGCCACGTGATCAGATTGTTGCCCAGGGAAGAACAGTAACATTCCCATGTGAAACTAAGGGAAATCCTCAGCCAGCAGTATTTTGGCAAAAAGAAGGCAGCCAGGTAAGTTCTTTAAATGAAAATTAATTCTTTAATTACTAGAGGTATACAAGGCTTTGGAACCAATGTGTCAGGAAGGGTATCTGCATAACAGAAGTTTTCCTCAAAGCATATAAAACAACTGTTACTTGAAAGGCTTATGCAAATCATGTTCCAATTTGCAGACAGTCCCAGCAAAGAGGCACAATTCCCCTATTTATTTATATCAGTAATGGCAATAATAATGAAATAATAATAATAATCATTTTAACTTATTTTCAAGACTTTGAAACATATTGAATTGATCCTATAGAATCATTGTATCAATGATTAATTTATTTTGCTATCCAGTAAGTTTTTTGGAATATAAATATATTATTCTAGCCCTTTGTCTCACTAAATTTAGCCTTGTTCTCCACATTCTAAACCACAACAGCCATTTTCAGTGGAATAGAAAATTATTTCTATGTCTTTTTGAGGATAGCTAGCTTATATGAAAATCTGCACCCATATGGTTGAGGCACTGAAATATTATCTCAGTTATATATCAGTTAAACTACAACATATATAAGTTGACACTCATTATGAATTGAATAAATAATTCATCTGTCATTTTTCAATGTAACCATTGTACATTAGAAAATCACAGAGATGAGGATGCAACATTTTCTTCTACAAATGGTTGTATTTTTCTTTGTTTCAAAGTGTGAGCATTGTTTGAAGGACTTGATTCATACAATTTAAAAGTTTATTTCATTATGAAGAAAATTATTTTTGGCTTGCTATTGAGAAAATTGCTTGGAAGAGAAAATGCATGCCATTTTTAAAATTAAAACAAGAATTGTTAAACATTTTAAATATGTTATTTAAAGTCTTAATAACATGGTAATGTTTATGTAAAGTGGGCTTATAGTGTTACACTTGAATCTAATAAAGTGGACATCCATCATGATGTAATAAAGAGAAGAGCTTCTAATTAAAGTAGGATATCATTTGCAGGATTACAGTCATTTAGTGTAATTGAAAAGTGTTAATACCCTATTTTATCCACTTTCATTGGTATTACTTCAAGGGTAAAACATTTTAAGGTGAAAATGTATCTTGCTTCTTTAATTGAATGCTGTTACATACTGATTGTAACATGTTGAAGCTGTTTAATTACAAACCTGTAGAATTAATTACAATATTGAGACCAAGTTCCCAGAGGGCTTAAATGTTCTCTTTTTGGCAAATAAATGTAACATAAAAATTGATACCTCAGTTGTTTATAATCAAACCTTGAAACATAGTTCAATGTGATTCATTATTCCCACGTGTTGTTTTCTTAATTGAGCTTCAGTAAAGCAACAGAGGTTAACCAGGTTAATGTTTCCACTCTAATATAAAAATGTCTGGTCTTTGTAGGGAGACATCAACCTTTTAAATGTTTAAAAAGTCCTGTCATTACATTTTATCATGAATAGCAAAGGCATGTTACTTCCGCTTTGCCTAAATTGATTATATAAATTATAATATTTTTATTTTTATTTTTTGAGTACCCAGTTGTCATTTAATTTTACATTTCCTATCTCAAAAAGAAAGAAAGGAAAAGAAAACTCTATTATCTTCAATAATCATGATCATATTATTATGATCATGTGGCTTTCCGCTACTTATATTAACCTAATAATGTAAATTTTAAGGCAGGCTTTCCCAACCCCTGGTCTATGGACCAGCAGTGGGCCATGGCATGCCAGAAACCAGGCCACACAAACAAGTGAAGCCCCATCTGTAGGATGAAAGCAGCACACAAAATCATGCCCTCTCTGGTCTGTGGAAAAACCTCTCTCCACGGAAGCAGTCCCTGGTGCCCAAAAGTTGGGGCCGCTGTTTTAAGGCATTCTTATATTGGACTGGTTCTTTTTACTCTTTTACTAAGTGTTGTCAACTGGATAGGAGATGTAATAACTGTCCCTGGATTTTTCATGATGGCAGTTTGTATAACTCTTTGTATTTAGTAGCTATTTCATTTTTAATCATATTCCATATAAAAGGTAGCAACTTTATACTAAAGAATATGTATACTTTATTCTCTCTTGGATTGCAGCAGTATATTTCCAATACTCCTGAATAAGTGAACCACATTCTTTGCAGTATTGTATTTGGATAATTGATTCTGTTGTTAATGACTGGATTCCCACATTCACTAAATCATACCATAGATTTTGGGAGGGTGGGGGTTAGAACATGCTGTTATGATTTGTTATTAGAAAAATATTCATTATTTATGAAGTCCATGTGAAACCACAGTCAACATTTAAAAATTTAGCTCTTACATTCAGCATCATCATTTAATAGCATATACTGTAAAATTTACTATAGGGCAGTCTCCTGAAAAATCATAACAACTTCCCACTAACATCAGATTATTTAAATACACATGGGCAAATAATATAATTTTCTTTTTAGAAATGTAATATCTACTGACAAAACTACTTATGTAATTACTTGTTTTTCTAAAACTTATTATTAAAATGATTTCTAAAATTATGCTGTGTTTGGGAACTTTAAGGAAACCATCTTAAATGTCCCAAAAAACAATAGCCTAAATTATGCTATCCAAATTATAATATCTAGCTCAATATTTCATCAGTAAGGAAAATCATATTTTACAAATAAAACTGTGCACCTACCATATTAAAAATTATATAAGGAAGTTCCAATTAAAAATTGCACCAACTTACCTCAGAGGAAGTATAAGTGATATGTACATAACAATGTGCCCATTGTGAAGAATGCTGCTGTTACTTAGAAAATCATTAGTGTTTCAGCTTTTGAACTAAATGATCTGCATTACCTCTACAGAATCTTCTATTTCCAAATCAGCCTCTCCAGCCTAATGCCAGGTATTCTGTGTCACCAACTGGGGATCTTACTATCACAAATATTCAGCGGGCTGATGCAGGATATTACATCTGTCAAGCACTCACAGTTGCTGGAAGTATCTTAGCAAAAGCTCAGTTGGAAGTTACAGATGGTAAGAAATAACCTTCATGATATATTGTTATTGTTGTTATATATTGCTTTATATATGTTTATGATCCCAAGTCATGAATTGTTGTAGATCTAAACCAATTATTTGGATTGACCAAAAGGCAGTTAGGGTGGTTTAAATAAGAAGTTACCAAGTCAAGGCACCCTGTTCACTTATTCACCTACTCTGACAAATGCTAAGATAAGTGGAGATTCTTTAGGACTTCTCATATGCAGATAATTAATTATTTCCTATTGGTATTTATTTTTAATAGCTACTGAAAGTATTTAATTACTGGAAGAACTAAACTAAAGACGTAATCCCCATATTATATAATTCTAAATCTGCATGTAGCTTTAGTCCAAAGTAAAATCCTACATGCGGTCAATTGTTTCAGGAAATATACATATACATACAGATATATATGTCCTATGACAAAGGGGTAGAAATTATTTTGGACACAATGAATTATACCAAATGAATTGATTCTTAGTCCAGAAGCTACTTTTCAGAAAGAGCATAAAATCTCTTTCATAACAATGACGGTCAGGTAAGAAGCAGAATTTTTTACATAATGTAATGAGTATAATAATATATAAGTTGTTGTTGCTTAGCATCTGCCTCATTTAGTGACCAAAGTTACAACCATGCTAAAAAAAACCACCCAGTTTAACAGTTATGTCCTTTCCAGCATCTCTCTCCTCTTGCTTATTTACACCATACCAAAATGTTTTTAAAGAGAAAGAGAAGCAAACCCAGTTCTGCTGAAGGAAGTAGCAAAAAACAAAGGAAAACTGGAGTAAAATCATACATTGTGGTCATGTAATTTTCACTTTTGCTTAAAAACCAAGTGTCCAGTACCAGTAGCAGTCACTGAATGAGAACTACCTGTATATAAAATAATACACTATACTATAATAATTAATATCTAAATTATCTGAATATATCTCTGATGTTCTATATCATGGCTAATTAAACTTTCACTATTCATATGACATTCATAAAGTTCATAATAATAATCCCACACATTTATGCTAAGAAATATAAAAAAGTAAATTGGAAACTCCACATATGCCTTAGGTATTTTTATATCTGTATTATGGACTTTGAATAAGTCATAGTTAAAAATGTGTATCTAAATGTGATAAATAAGGAAACCCAAGGTTTTATGGCACTGTTGATGTTGTAGGAAATCCAACATATGTAAGGTGATACATGACCTCCTTTTGGTTTTATTCTGAAAGCTATAACTTACAAGCAGAAAAATGAAGTTAACTTCCTTCACTCTCCTACAGGCTGATAGGCAAGAGTTGCAAGTTATTCAGGCCTAGATATTAAGGTAAAATCAGATTTTTCCTATTAAAGTTAATAGGGATATATCCATTTTAGCAGCTGAATTTCTAGTCCTTTACTTACAATAGAAATATGGATAGTTAACACACTTTCTTTTTAGAGCACTTTGCCTTACAATATTTGCTGTTGTTAAGTCATCTTAAATATTATATATTATAATTTCTGCTGAGAGATTTTTAAAAATACAATCTCAATATTTTTGGGGTGAGGAATGTAACATGATTTGAAGTAATGGTTAATTCTTGAAATCAAAACTTTAGTGAAAGAAGATTGAGGCATTTATCTAGGGAAGGCAGTTTAAAAAGGTAGTTTAATTATGAATCGCTCTCTTCATGAGATATTTGAGTATCTGCAGTTCAAGTGTAAAATAAAAGTCATTGAGCTGCATTTGGCATAGTTGTCAAACATTTTGATAAATTACCTTTATAGTGTATTGTATAATATTTTATTTTATATAATGTTTATAATTTTTTTGAAGAGCATTCTTTATTTGAATTTTTCTCCCAAAAGTTTTTGTTTTGTCATTAATATTAAAATAATTCAATGCAAAATTGATTAGTATTTCAGGGAATTCTGAGCCATCTGTTTTTGCAATCTTATTAAATACCTTTTTGGCAGACTGCAGAATTTTTACCATTAAAAATGTGTTAAAGATTTTGTTTCATAAGTTCTGTAGATACTCAGATGTTTCATTAAAAAATAGCAAGGCTAATTTCAAATCATCTGGCTTTTCACAAGCAGATATTTGTCATGATTTATAGGTAAAGCTTCAGCAGCATTTTCTGGTGGAATGAACCAGGACTTTATTTTTTCAAAATACTATAATGCCTGATTGAAAAAGAAAGAATTTGTTTCTTATTGTTATATCTTTAAAAGTATGCAGCTAAATCCTGAATACTAAAGTTAAGTATAGCTATGTTTCCACTTTAAATATTGCCTTTTTCATTCTTTATGACAAAATGATTCATTTTGATGCAGTTCATTTTTATATGAAGATTACATAGACATTTAAAACTAATGGAAGAGCAGTATTTTTAAAATATGTGCCTATGTTTCTCTCGTAGTATTTCATTCACTGATAAGTAGTTAGCTGTGATTAAAATAAACAGTACTTCAGTTATTGGTCAAAAGGACATGACATGTTAATGTTTGCAAATGGTACTGTAAGAAAGCTTAAATGCAATAGGATGTGAAGGGAGTAAGTCAAATTAGAATTTTATTCTCTTACAGGATTTATTTCTATGGAACACAAACAATAACTTATCTTAACTTCTATTTATGTATTTGTATATGCCGATTGATTCACAGCATGTTAAATGTTAAAAACAAATTTAAAATAAAAACCCCACCTGGGTTAGTTACTCTTGTCATCTTTTATCTTTTTATTTATTTATTTATTTATTTATTTGATTTCTATAGCCCTCTACAGTCACTTTTTAAAGATGGATTTAGTTTAAAATACTATATAAAGAATTTCATATAATAAGGATTACATTTCATTTAGCTTTTCTATCTACTGGAATTTTATGGAACTACTAGAAAAAATGTAAAATAAAATAATTTTGTAGACAAATTTTGTTAATTTGTGAAAACAAATCAACAGTTAAAGTAATAGCAATCTGTACCAATGTCTGAGCACAGTTTACAAAACTTTAAATAGTTTTGAAATTGTATAAAAATGTCTATGAAGCATGCTTTCTTTTCCTGCTCCATCAGTGAAGCATAAAAACCTCTAAAATACATGTATTTTTCCCCTTGTTTGTTTTTGTATAAATATATACAATACCTGAACTGCCATATTAAGTGCTTGAACTTATTTTGAAAGTAATTGCTTATATAAGATAAACAAAGGCACTTGTGGCTTTGTCTTAAAGAGTAGCAAATACATTGACTTAAGGAGTAGCAAATACATTGACATGTCATAGTGATATGATTATCACATTCCACAAATTTATTAATATTCAATTTTATTTATACAACTATAATAAATATTAGGGTTCTTACATTCTTACATTTCAACAAGACTCAGATGCTCGTCTGGAAAGGGCTTATATGTATATTTTATTGTTTTAATCAATAAAAACAATGATATATTTAATCATTACTAAATAAATCAATTAAAATAATACCGTTTTCTGTATGTTTTTGAACAGTGACTGTGTTGATCTTCTTCTACAATACGTAGTTTTGTTTTCTTCCTTTTTTCTGAGTAACATTCACAATAATAATAATTTACAATACAATTATATTAAAAACAATGAACAATCTTGCAATATTTCTTTTATAAAAATACCTTGCAAGATATATGAAATAGCTCAGTTGCAAAATGAAATACATAAGTAGTCTTACATGTATAAATCACAAGATTTTTTAATACTGTAATTTAAGGATATAAATACATTTTACATCCTTGTTCAAAGACATTTTCTGAAAACCATACCCTTAATGATGGCTTATATACATTTTAATAAATAGCTTATTGGTTTCTCAATGTATCCGTTAATCCAGAAGGCTATGGATATGAAAAACATTCTTGGCATTCCCAAGAAATGTACAGAGTGGATATATAGTTTTATATATATAATAGAATGTATGGTGTTCTTAACTTTGTAATGCATCCTGTACATTCAGAAAATATTCTGGAAGTAATTTCATGGAAAATATTCCTCACGTATGTATAGGTCACTTTGGAGCTAACCATATTTTTACAAAGTCACAAAATATGTATTCATTTGTATTAATATTTTTCCTTGATTTACTGCAAAAAGATTTTTAATATCAAAAAAGGTATGTTGCAGAATCCTAATTGTAGAACTACTAATGGAATTTGGATTGCTTTTTTTCAATTTGCTTTCATTATTTTGCAATATATTTTTATGCCATTATGATTTTGATACAAATTCTATAAACAGGATTTGTAACACTAATTTAAACTCTATTCTTTTTCATCCTTTATTCCTTCATTTTATATTACACAAGATATGTAATTGTACAACTTAACAGACAGTTGTTGAAAGGGATTACTTAATAATTTAATAAACAACACAGTAATAAACAACATAAATAAATATCTTCTTTAGATATTTTTTTCTTTCTTTTTTTGTGCCTTTGAATCATTGTTGACTAGTTCCTGCAGTTTTCTTGGCAACATTTTGGAAATGGTTTTACATTGTCTCCTTCCTGAGGCTGAGAGGGTGTGACTAGCTCAAGGTCACTCAACTTACTTTGTGCCTAAGGTGGTATTAGAGTGCACGATCTTCCAGTTTCTAGTCCACTGCCTTAACTACTACAACAAACTCACTCTTAGCAACTACTAGTATGATTTTCTAGAATTTTTTTTTCAAAATAGTGGCATCTGAGTCTGAATATTACAGGATATCTACTAATATATACACATATATATATTTAAATTCAGTTTTAACAGATAGGCCTCCACCAATCATTCTCCAGGGACCTGTAAACCAGACATTGGCAGTAGATGGAACAGCTTTACTGAAGTGCAAAGCTACTGGTGATCCAATGCCTGTTATCAGCTGGCTAAAAGAAGGATTTACTTTTCTTGGCAGAGATCCAAGGACATTTATACAAGATCAAGGAACTTTGCAAATTAAACCATTACGGGTGAGTATATGTTGTAACAACATATTTACCTTTCTGAAATCAAGAGAGTAATAGTTAAATGAGAGCTGCTTAATTATTTATTGATTGTACATCACATGTAGAAGTTTAGGCACTCTGGGTTAATAAATCCCTTAATGAACAGAAGCTGACACAATTTCTGAAATATTTATTCCAATTTAAATGCATAGTTACTCTGTCTGTGTAGTTGTTTACATGCTCCAAGTAAGAAAAACTCTGCATATGGCTAGTGCAGAGTTTTGGACAATCTTCCTATTAAATCAGTGCTCTTCCTCCTCCTCTCTTATGCCTTCCATTCTTGTTCTTTCTTAAGTGAAGTTCTTAGTAAGGTTTTACAAAATGGAATTTCTAGGGCTATTGTGCAATTATCCAGGTTAAAAAAAAATCTATAGGGAACAAATACTCTGTCTCACAAACTTTCAGGTTATGATTTTGTTATATTTACTTTCAACAGCCATGGCATCCTCTAAGCAGTTTTCTAACTAGCAATTTTAACTGTTAAGTAAAGTAAATGGGTTACTGAGTATGTTGAAATCAAGGCAATAGTTAAAAGAGTAAGAAAAATCTCCAATGGAACTGCTCAAATTTTGTTTATACCTGTACAGCATTAAACTACAGTTTAATGCAGATGATTTGACGAAAAATATAGCTGACACTGGAATAGTTATCCACAAATCCAGTATAACCAAAATAAGTGTTGGCTATACAACAATGATCTGCACAGAAGAGTTGACAAAATGAAAACCATTGTCCAACTTTATCACAAAAATGATTTTCTAAACTATCCAAAAGAAAATATTGAATCTGAAATATGGTGGAGCAAAATTTGGACAATGTGAAACAAAAACTTAACTCTTTGGACACATCTTTAAAAAAAGGAAAGAAACATTTTGAGATAAAAAGAGCAAAACATTTGCTGAAAAGAACACATTGTCAACCATTAAATACACAGATGTCTCTGGTATGTGTTAATAAACTATAATAGCCAGTGGTATAGGAAGTATTGCATGGGTAGAAGGAAATGCATTCAACTAAAAGCTCAAATATATTTTGTCCCGTAACCACTGAAGAATTCAGGTGAAAAGTGACTGGATTTTTCATCAAGATAACAATCTGCAATATATATCTCTCCAGATCAGCTATAAAGTACTTACAGCAAAGAAAGATGAATATTTTTGAGACTTTCAAAGCCTCTGAGTTGAATATACCTAAAAATCAAAGAGCAGAGTTAAAGACTCAGTAAATGAATTAATCAAAGCAAGAATAGAAATATTATTAGTTGGCCACAGGAAATTTTTGATGCTGTTTTTTTTCCCTGTTGGAAGCTGTCATTTGTCAAAGGAGACATTACAAAGTTCACCAACAGTGTTCCATCTTTTTACCTGCCATATTTAGTGTGTCCTCATTTTGTCTCTATAAACAATTGTATATATACTGTAAATAGTAGCCATGCATTTAAACTGTTAGAAAGTTGGGGTGGTGTACTATGTAAAGGTTTTCAACTCCTGTTCATTTAGGAAACTGAAATCAAAACAATTTTATTAGGATATGCAAAACTGTCATTCAAGTAAATATATTTGAAGTGTTTTGGCTATGAAATACCTATGATCATGCAACAGAAATTTGTATCACAACTATGGAAGGAAAATTGCACTCTTTCTTTAATTCAGGCTGCATATAACTATTTCTAAATAGCAACAGCATTTAGACTTATATACCGCTTCACAATGCTTTACAGCCATCTCTAAGAGGTTTACAACTCAGCGTATTGCCCCCAACAATCTGAGTCCTCATTTTACCGACCTCGGAAGGATGGAAGGCTGAGTCAACCTGAGCCTAGTCTGATTTGAACTGCCAAATTACAGGCAGCCGGCAGGCAGCAGAAGTAGCCTGCAGTACTGCATTCTAACCACTGCGCCACTGCGGCTCTTTATACTGCTTATCTTTGTTCTGAATAAAATAACATTATCCTTACCTTGAGGTAAAATGGGCAGCCTATAAATTTTATGAATGAATGAATGAATGAATGAATGAATGAATGAATGAATGAATGAATGAATGAATGAATATTTTTTTTTAAAAAGTGACATTTAAAAAAATATTAATTAATTATAAAAATTCAGGAGCGGGCATTGATTAAACTGTTACAAACAGTATTTTATTTAATAAAGAGAAGAAAGTTTGTGAACATTAACGTATAAATATAAATTAAGTAATAGGTATGGAACATGTGAGAAAATTGAAAAGAGACAAGTTTACTGATAGGCAAGAATAAATAGTAAAACATATCAGTAATTACCTCAACATATGATAAATCTCACTTGTAGGTTGGGAAGAAAGAATACTGTTGCTTAGCTACAAAGTAGTTATCCTTGTATTTATTTTCTTATCTTCAGTTGCTGCACATGATAACATTTTAACTCATCCATCACTAACACATGGAAGATACATATTTAGTTTCCTTCCCAAAATACATGGGATAGTGAATTGATTCAAGGAACTTTATTATGTTTTCCCAGCCCTTAATTTCCAAATCTTTAATATTTTCATTAAATTCTATTTATTCAAAACATGTTACCAAATTACCTGCACAAACTAGAATAAGCATCCCAATGATTTGTATATAAATACTAGTTTCATTTATTATTATTTTGCTTGCAAGACTGAAAAGGCACTGTATGTCTCAAATAAATAAATAAATAAATAAATAAATAATAAATTTGCAAAAATGCTCCTGCAGTGGGTTTTAGTTCTTAAGTGCTTCTTTTTAAAAATTTCATTCATGTTTTGATATCTGTTTTCTATAAATCCATATGTTTACCCAGGCATATATATGCACCCATATGGACATATAAAGTAGATACATATAGAATAAGCCAAACTTTAGATTTGATTTAAAAGAGATTTTTCAGAATGTGCATGAGCATAAATGCCTATTTGTAACTCATTAAAACAGGCACAATTGTTTGCAGAACATAATGCCATCTGTATTATATTTTTCTTTAAATATTCACATATATTTCTCCATTAACTTAAAGAAAAGTGTGTTTCTATATCTGCTTATGGTACATGGATTTTATTTCTGCTGCTGCTGCCAATTTCCACTTTTTTTGGCTTCCCTATGCAATTTCTCTCAAGTTCAGTAACTTTACTATTGATGATTTTATGATGTATTTTTTCTTTAAGCTACATTTTAATGTGCTGTGCTGCTTTTTTCCCTGAAGCTGTATTCCATGTATTTTTTTTCTTCTGAGATTGAAGTTCTTCCTGTAAATTTCCTATGATTACCCTATATTATAATTGACAGTTTGCACCAATTACAATTATTTGTCAAGCTATACCTTTCTCAAATGCCTCATCTTTCACGACTTCAAAATAATCCATTAAATGTTTGAAGAAAAGTGAAGGAAAATGGCTGTGCAGTCATATACATGACAAGACAATTTGGAACAGTTTCCAAAGCAGCTAAAAAGAAACAGTTTATTTAAAAGAAAGTTCCATGTATGTTGTTCCATGTATTTCAAAGCCGTGCATTTGAATATGCACAGCTCTGTTTCAGAATGTTTTTTTATTAATTGTTGCTTTTGTAATTCTAAAATGCTTTCGGAATATTGGTGTTCTAAATGTGACACCAAATTTGTATGCATTTTCTTTTATTATATGCATTCAGCACTCCTATTTATTTTTATAGGTCCTGGCAACAGACATTTGCTGCATCTTTAAGTAGAATCGTACTATCTTACTCTGTTAACCAGCTCAGTGACAAAAGATATCTGTTCTGACCCAGCTCCCAAACCTGACAAACTCTGTGTAGTTAAACAAATGTTCCCTTTATTAGGAGCGCCAGCAACCCCGGCAAAAAATCTCTCTCTCTCTCTCTAGTTGTCTGTCCCAAGGATCGGCCCATAGATTTCCACTGTTCTCCTCCTCTGCCTTCTGCGCATCTGTGCATCAGGCACTGGACCCACCTGTTCCTCCTCTTCCTCATCAGCCACCTCCAGACCTGGGGGCTGTTGACTCTCCATCTGATGGACGGCCCAGGCTCTGCCTCTGTCTCTATCTCTGACAGCTCCATTCCCTCTTCCCCCTCGGAGCTCTCAAGTTGCCTTGATGCTGGCCCTGACTCCCACGCCGCCTCCTCATCTGATTTGGCTGCTGGAGGGGCCAGCAGCTCGCAGGCCACAACAATATCTTTTTAAATTTAGAACAATATATGTTGATAATCTCCATTTTACTTTCTGAATTTTATCAAAATATCCTATTCTTTCTCTCCTTCAGAAAAATAAATTGCTCATTTGTCATGTAGTATCACTTATTTAAAGAATACGTCTGACAAGCCTTTCAGTAGCATTTGGTAACCTTAAAAATTGCATTCAAACATTTTATTTTTGTTCACTGGTGTTAGCCTTTATCTTATCACATTGTGAATTTCTTCTGAATTACTCTCCTTTCCATATGGAAGATGTGTTTTTGTGCCTATTTAAAGTTATTTCTAATTCTAATTTCTAGTTTCTTTTCTATATACTCCGGTATCTCTTAGAACTTGGCAAAGCAGTGCCACTTTACAGAGCTGCCTTGTCTCTGACAAATCTAAGGCAGCACCTTGTCATAAAAAAGTGAAATTGCCTCGACACCACAAATAAAAACTGGCAAGTAAAAAAAAGCCCGACTTCTTTGCTTTGCCTTATCCAGCTATTTTACTGGAAATGGCCAGCAAAACAGCTTGATGCAGTATCTAATGTATCACCAAAAAGCACATGAAGAAATATGAAGGAAGTTTTTCATAGAATTCTCAGTCGAAGTCTCATCCAAGTCTAGTATTTCTAGACTTTAATACTGTCTCTTCATCTTGATCATTATTTTCCCCACGGCTTACTTTCTGCATTGAAACTCATCTACAAGCCTTTCGTTAACAAATTCTAACGTTAATTCTGCCTCAACCCTTATTTCTAAGCTTTTTTAAGTGGACTATGTGATTCAGGTAGGCTACATAAAATAAAGCTGCCACATGTTTATCCTTTGTCCATAATCCCATGCAGTTCTCCAAGACAGCATTTATACGTTCTTGAATATCTTTGCCTTTTCCAAGTTTCATGTGATGTAGTTTCATTTGAAATAACAGCTTATTAGTCAATCTTGTTCTTTATAAATTCCAGGATAGCCACCTCCCCCCCTTTTCATTTGTTATGTGTACCTATTTTACCCTGCTATTAATAGACCTGTAATATATAATGCTTGCTGGTTTTGTTTATTCCAATCTTTAGGATATCATAGTAGTCTCTCTGTGGTAATGGCCTCCTTTAAATCAGCTTTTTATGCTTTGTACTTCTACAGTTGACAATTTGAATTATTCAGTTTCATTTTTGAAACTATGGGGTTATTATTTTTATATCCTTGCTTAAAAAAATAAAATTAATTCATAACTATCGGGGATAGGTTTGTTAAATGTACCTAGAAAGGTGTTCAACAGAATTTTAACTCGACATATATGCAAGATGACAATACAAAATTTGGTAGTGCCATTTATGCTGTCCTCACAGAGAGAAAGAATGTGACAAGGTAAAAACATTTGAATCATGAAATTTTTGCATGTATGTGGAATTAAAGTTGATTGCTAAATAAAGTAAGAATTTTGTAATATGGAAGCATATCATGCATGAAAATAAAAAGAATGCTTACCAAATAATTCATAATTGAGCCAAGAGCCAAGAGTAATCCAGGAATATGTGATGATTCCTTTGTTTTTTTAATACATTAAAATAAAAATATGTTAGGACAGTTTCTGGTGATGCTAAAGGCATGTGCTCTTGGAGACTTCAGAGTATGCTTATTTGAGAATTAGATGGTATTTTGTGTTGTTTATAGAGAACTTATTCCTACCAAATATTAAATTAATGATATGATTTAATGGATCATATAAATCTGAAAATTAATTAATCAAGACCATAATATTTGTGACTGACAGGGGAAATGGTGTGAACAATTATTACATACTCATAAATTATGAAATATTAAAGCAAGTAGACTAATTTGTGTACTTTAAAATAGTTATTAAGTAAATAAATGGAGGGAATTAAAATGTGATCTGCTGATAAATATATTAAACTGAATCTTGTCTGCTGTAGAGATTGAATATCAAAAGAAATAAAAGTGGCTGTTTATTAGTTTGAGTCTGTCCACTTTGCTACTACAAAAATGAGTATTGCAGAAGAAATATAAAGGTAAATGAGAAGAGGGAATTTAAGTGTGCATAATAAAACAAGTAGAGATGGGATCAATAATGGGTGGATGATGAATAAAAGTGGACTAAATAGAAAAGAGAGTGACAATATAGGAAAAGGAACTTAAATTTATAGCTCAGAAAGACGAAGATCTGAATCATAAGATAAATATTTGAAAGAAGAGAGGCATGAAGAACCAAATGCAGCAAATATGAATCAATATATGAAAACAGTAGGAGCAATGATAGAGACCTATGAAATGGTATATAGAGAACTATGAAATGGTATAAATTAACTTGAGTTATATTTCTTGCCTTTATTGTTCTATCTACACTATTCAGCATTACTATTTCTTTTCTATTTTGTAAATCAAGACTTACCTCACATGTAGTAAATTGATGAAAATACAGATTTTTACATTATATTTTTCCATAATGAAGATAGCATTATTTAAATATGAACTTTAAGTAAAAGATTTTTAATATTTAAATATAATATTTACAATAAATTTATGCTACTCAAATATAAATACATATTTAAATATATATTTAAATATAATATTTAAATATAATATTTCCTTGAACTCTTTAGTAATATAGGATTAGGTGATAAAAAGTGAATCAAGCAACTGAGAAGCAACAATTAAACAACAAATCAATAACAACACATGTGACCTAAACATAAAGGCAGCATTGTGTCATCTCTTCTTCTACATACACATATGGCAAGTTTTGCAGTATTAGCTCCACATTACTATAGAACTGAAAAGCCTTCAGAGAGAAGCCAAATAGTTTCCTTGCTAGAATAATGCTGTTACTTACCACTTTTGATTTTGAAGGAATAAGTATAAGATGTTAGATTAAACTTTGAAAATAGGTGAAGCAAACAGTATTAACACTGATAATTAATATATGGGTTAATGATAAGAATTATAAATGACTTATTCAAAGTGGAACAGGAACAAATTAGAATGTGCTTCAAAGGAGAACTGATTTCTTCGATTAGCAGAAACTCTTATCATGCTTGGACCAGCCAATGAAAGAATGATGAATCTGTTGTTTATCTGGTCTATTCAACAAGTTGAGAACAATTTTTGTATGAAGATAATAGGATTAAATTCAATCTTATAGGGAAGATAATTTTACCAAATTTATATTATTAAAGTGGAAGATTGTCTGTCTGTCTGTCTGACTGTCCATCCGTCCATCCATCCATCCATTCATCCATCCATCCATCCATCCATCCTGTTTAGGATACATATATACATACATATTCTGTTTAATTGGTATTGTGTGAGTTGTTATGCAGTTTATAATTTATATCGAATGCTTATACTGAGGAATATGCTATATACCCGTGATGGCGAACCTATGGCACGTGGAGTCATATCTGCCGGCACAGGAGCCATTGCGGTAGATCAGCTCCAGCGCGCCAGCTGATTTTCGGCTGGCCATGCCCCCCTCCCCTCCCAGGAGTCTCCACGCAGCCCATTTTGAGGTAAGTAAAGGGCTTGTGCGGAGGCTCTGGGAGGGCGTTTCTGGCCTCCGGAGGGCCTCTGGGGGGTGGGGAGGCCGTTTTCGCCCTCCCTAGCCTCCATGAAAGCCTCTGGAGGCTGGGGAGGGCAAAAAACAGGCCTTCTGGTCCCACCAGAAGTTGGGGAATGGGCCGTTTCTGGCCTCAGGCAGGAAGGCCGTTTTCACCCTCCCCAGGCTCCTAGAAAGCCTCTGGAGCCTGGGGAGGGCGAAAAATGGGCCTACCGGGCCCACCGGGCCATCACGTGTCAAAAGCATGAGGAGCGCGGGGGGTCATGCGCGCATGTGCGAGGAGGTAGGGCGCATTGAATTATAGCAATAGCAATAGCACTTAGACTTATATACCGCTTCATAGTGCTTTACAGCCCTCTCTAAGCGGTTTACAGAGTCAGCATATTGCCCCCAACAATCTGGGTCCTCATTTTACCCACCTCAAAAGGATGGAAGGCTGAGTCAACCTTGAGCCGGTAAGATTTGAACCGCTGAACTGCAGCTAGCAGTCAGCTGAAGTAGCCTGCAGTGCTGTACTCTAACCACTGCGCTACCTCGGCTCATTATGGGTGTGGGCATGTACGCGCATGATCCCCGCGCTCCCCCCGCTTTTGGCACACGACGGCAAAAAGGTTAGCCATCACTGCTATATACCGTATGCCCCGAGTTGCAACTTCAGCTGAGGTGGCCTATATATTTGATTAAATAAACATGTACAAAAGCAATTATATAATTCAGAAATACAATTATTTGAATAAACAATTTGCTCTCACACAGTTAAAAGGAAATGAATGTGTGTGTTATATGGACCTAGATTAACAATGTACTTGAATAGTCATGGTTTCCCAACAATTAGACAGCAGATGTAGATGTCTACACTTTTACTGCACTCTTTCTTAATTATATTTTATTTCAAAGAAGTATTATATTATTTCCCCTTTAAAATTGTAACTTTAAGCTAGTGATAGTAGTTATGTGGGACATAACTTGGGATGGAAATGTGAAAATATGTCAAATAAAATTAAGGAATTATTTCAATTTACTAAATGAAATACATAATTATTTTTTGTGAAATATTGTATTCCACTTTATAATAATACTGAATCATGCTACCCTCTTAGTTCACAACAAAAAATTTTAAAAGATTAAATGAATATTTTAAGTAAAGGATTGGTATTTCTTATTTCCATGTCTTTAGATATCTGACATGGGCACATACACTTGTGTTGCCACAAGTTCAAGTGGGGAAACATCTTGGAGTGCGGTGTTGGATGTTACAGGTAAGTTATACCTACATAATACAGAAAACCAAAACAAAAATGTACTACCAACGAAATCAGGACATTCAATACATTATCATTGATTCTTATTAAAGTTTTTTGTTAAGTGCAAAATTTAATATTGCGCAAACCTTCTACACATATAATGAAACTTTCCCATTTTCTACTCCCCCTCTAGCTTTCTAGCTTCAAGACCCAGTGGTAGAAGCCATTGTATTGGCAAAAGTTAATTCAGAACTCCATAGACAGGTCAGCAAGCTAAAAGCACTGTCTATAATAGCCATTGTGGCCCTTCAGTATATTGAGAAACTTCATATTTGTCCCTCCTAAAAACTGTATGCACGGAAGGAAATATTAAGTCCAGAGACAATGGTGTCCATAACAGACCAAAGTGACATCAACATAGCAATATATGTGGGATTATGTCATCACTCCCAAAGATGCAGTTATATACTAATATCACAATATCTAATGCAAATGCGTAAGTCACTGAATTTATTTCACATCATCACACACATGTAAAATCATTTTGCAGTATAAGCTGATGCATCCATATTTTTTTTCATTTTGGGGAAGTTTGAAGGGAGATGGTTTAAGCACAAAATGCTTCATGTTCAGTAGAACCATATAAAGTCTATCCTCTAATCAGTTCCATTTTCCTATTATGAATAGTTGATGCTTTCCCCTTTAAGATCTACCCAAAGAACAGAAAAATGATGGATCGAAAAAGTTAGTCCCATCCGTCTAAGTGCTGTTTTAATCCTGATCTCCCCAGACAAGCATAGAAGGAAAAATATTGTTTTAAACATGTTTTCTACCCCTAATTTAGCTGAATCTCTCATTATAGGAGAAAATGTTACTATAAACAGAAGTAGTTGGAATATCTTTTTCTTTCTCTCTTGCTTCACTTGTTACTATATTGAATGATAATGAAATGAAATGATAAAATATGTTATACCTCAAAAGTACTTATTTTTAATATGTTGTGCATCTGTTTAAAGCATTTATATTACAAAATTATTTAAAATAGATATTTTAATCGTCCTTTAGTAAACAACTATAAACATGTAAAATATAACCAATTTGCATTCTGTAGAATTTGGGGGAGCAGCAGTTAGCAAAAATTATGATTTAAATGATCTTCCTGGACCACCATCCAAGCCTCAGGTCACTGATGTCACTAAGAACAGTGTCACCTTGTCTTGGCAGCCAGGCACACCTGGGAACTTACCAACAAGTGCATATATCATTGAGGCTTTTAGGTAGGTTAAAACGTATTACTGTTATGATCCTTTGCATTGTTGAACAAAATTCATTCCAAAGTTTTAGCTAATGTCTGAAATTTAAAATCATGGGTGCTTTCAATGTAATTAAATTATATTTTGTTTTACATAGTTTTAAAATGTTTCAAACATTTGATTTAAACTTTTCATATGATTTTTATAAGAGTAAAACTTATAAAGATCTTTAAAATGTATTTTACCAACATGTTCATAATGGATGAAGAATAAATAGGGGGCTTACTGTAAACATTTTTCAGTATTCTTTGCCAGTCTCAATCAAATCTAGTGTTGGAGCTAAATATAGGACTGATACCTCAATAATCACTTATCTTTTTTTATTCTTTTAAATTTATATATTGATGATGTGGACTGAATATATATAGAGCTATCTCCTGTTTACTTAACCTTCTTGTGTTACCTGATAAGATCTACCGAGATGGACTTTTCTATGATTGAAGGACCAGATTAGGGAGAGGTCATCATGAAGCAATCAATCTATATGGTCACTAAGAGTTGACAACAATGTGATGCTACATAATCAATCATGTTAGGAATTTTGTGCTTTTAATTGTTTTAGAATCTATCATAGTTTCTGTTGGTCAATATAGCACATTTTATGATGTCTTTATTTGTCTTTAACAGCAGATAGAAACATATCCTTGACCATTTTTTTAAGGTATGTGATTTTAGCTATAGTATTCCAATTCATTTTCATTTCAGCCAGTTGGTGAGCAATAGCTGGCAAACAGTGGCTAATCATGTTAGAACAATTCCTTACACTGTGAGAGGACTCCGTCCAAATACCATCTACCTGTTTATGGTGAGAGCTATCAATTCACAAGGGTTGAGTGATCCCAGCACCATGTCAGATCCTGTCCGAACCCAAGGTAACTTGAATTTATTTCTCAGGCAGCCTATTTGAAGTTAATTATAATATGCAAATGCATCTGCAAATGCAGAAATATTATATGTGAATGTATACCCCTGGAATGTATATATCATATGTGTACATAGTAGTGCGTACAGATTAACAGAGTTGGAAAGACCTTGTAGGTCATCTAGTCCAACCCCCCCCCAAGCAGAACCTACACAGTGATGGCTAACCTTTTTGCCGTCGCGTGCAAAAAGCGGGGGGAGCACGGGGGGGTCATGCGTGTGCGTGCCCACACCCATAATTCAATGTGCCCTCCCCGTGCATGCGCACAAAATCCCCCCGCGCTCCCCCCGCTTTTGACACATGATGGCACAGTGGGCCCGGTAGGCCTGTTTTTCGCCCTCCCCAGGCTCCAGAGGCTTTCTAGGAGCCTGGGGAGGGCAAAAACAGCCTTCCCCACCCCCCAGAGGCCCTCTGGAAGCAGGAATGGGCCTGTTTCCCAACTTCCGGTGGGACCGGAAGGCCCGTTTTTCACCCTCCCCAGCCTCCAGAGGCTTTCCTGGAGGCTGGGGAGGGTGAAAACAGCCTCCCCCACCCCCCAGAGGCCCTCCTGAGGCCAGAAACACCCTCCCAGAGCCTCCATGCGAGCCCTTTACTTACCTCAAAATGGGCTGTGTGGAGACTCCTGGGAAGGGAGGGGGTGTGGCCAGCCAAAAATCAGCTGGCGCGCTGGAGCTGATCTACAGCAATGGCTCCCATGCCGGCAGATATGGCTCCCCATGCCACCTGTGGCACGCGTGCCATAGGTTCGCCATCACGGCCCTACACCATTTTTGACAGATGGCAGTCCAGTCTCTTCTTGAAAGCTTCCAGTGATGAAGCTCCCACAACTTCTGAAGGCAAGCTGTTCCATTGGTTGATTGTTCACACTGTCAGAAAATTTCTCCTTATTTCCAGGTTGAATCTCTTCTTGTTCAGTTTCCATCCATTATTCCTTGTCTGGCCTTCAGGTGCTTTGGAAAATAACTTGACCTCCTCCTCTCTGTGACAGCCCTTCAAATATTGGAACACTGCTATCATGTCTCCCCCTCTTCACTAGACTAGCCATGTCCAGTTCCTGCAACCTTTCAATGTATGTTTTAGCCTCCAGTCCCCTAATCATCTTGGTTGCTCTTCTCTGCACTCTTTCTAGAGTCTCAACATCTTTTTTATAGTGTGGTGATGAAAACTGGATGCAGTACTCTAGGTGTGGTCTTACTAAGGCTTTATAGACTGGTATTAGTACCTCCCTTGATCTTGACTGTATCCCTCTGTTAATGCAATTTAGGATTGCATTGGCTTTTTTGGCTGTCGCTGCACACTGTTGGCTCATATTTAATTGGTTGTCCACTAAAACTTTAAGATTCCTCTCACAGTTACTGCTATTAAGCCTGGTTTCACCCACTCTATATGTGTACTTTTGATTTTTCTTGCCTAAGTGTAAGACTTTACTTTTCTCTACATTGAATTTCATTTTGTTAGATAGGACCCATATACATTTAGGATCACTGAATGACCAAAAAATAAAACTTGAAAAGGAAAGAATATACAGGTGAAAAAAAATTAGGACAATATTTGCATAGAAATCTCTTCTGTTACCAAAAGAAGCAGCCAGAATATCATGCCGTTTCACTTTACTCTTCATAGAAATGTTGCTTTCTAAAGCAGCTTTAAAGCATTGTCTCGGCTTGGCTAAGCCAAGCCCATGCGGACAAAACTCAAAAACTCACAATTCACTTCTTGTTGATGTGATGTAATGGTTTATTCTCGCTACAAGCCAGTGCTCAGTCCACGCCGCACCATAACAGGTTAAAGTTACGCTGAGACCCTCTGCCTCTCAGCACTTTAAATAATACTTTGAATTACCCCCCTCCACCAAACCACCATCCGGCGCCCTAGCCCTCCCCCTCACAGCTGTTCGTCGGCTCAATGATGTACTCGCCTTGTTGCAAACAACCCGCCTTCGCCACGCGCCAGCTCGTGATGTCATCTGCCATCGCCAGGAAGCTCCTTCATATGCGTCCCTTGCCTCCCAAACGTCCACCCACTGTCCCGTGCTCCATGCTTCTCCGCTCTCCATGTGTTCGCCAGGGCAAGTCCCGCTCCCCCCCCAGGTGTGTGTGTCGAGCCCAGGATTGAGGCTTGACAGGCGGCTCCCCTCTACCAGGGGTCCACCTGCAAGAGACAAAGCAGAAGGATTATTGCTGGCCGAACGAACTTTGCCCCCCCCCCGGTTTGTGTGGATACTTGCAATGAAATCGCCTTAACAGTCGTTTAGCATTGATATCGTGTGCTGCCACCCAGATGGCCTCCGTAATAGGGTATCCTTTCCAATGCACCAAGTATTGGATTTTTCCCCTGAACAGCCTGGAGTCAAGGATTTCATCTATTTCGTAGTGGTCCGCATTCACGGGGCCGGGAGGTGTCAAAAGAGGTCTACTGCCTTCCACAGGTTTCAACAGGCTACTATGGAAGACAGGATGGATTTTACCTAATAAGGGCGGTAATTTCAAGGCTACTGTGACAGGGTTAATTACACGGGTCACTGTAAACGGGCCTAGGTATTTAGGACCTAGTTTTTTACTGGGTATCTGTAGTTTCAGATACTTTGTTGATAAGTACACCCGGTCCCCCACCTGGAATGGCTTACGGTCCGCCCTCCCTTTGTCAGCATGTTTTTTATACTCCTCTGCCGTTTGTCTTAATGCTAATTTTACTTGGGGCCATACCTCCTGGATTTTATCGGCCCACTCCTTCGGGGTCTCAGAGACTTGGGGGTTAACCTCTAGTTCAGGAATAGTGGGGAATTCCATTCCAGACACCACCTGGAAGGGGGTGAGGCCAGTACTACGGTGTATCATATTATTGTAAGCTACCTCGGCGAATGGTAGAAGGCCTGACCAATCAGATTGTTGGTAGGACACATAATATCGTATATAGTGTTCTACCATAGCGTTGGCACTCTCCGCTGCCCCATTAGTGCTAGGATGGCACGCTGAGTTTAACCCCTGTGACAATCCTATTAGTTGTATGAAGTTCCGCCAGAACCTGGCAGTGAATTGCACCCCCCTATCTGAGACGATGCGACGTGGTACCCCGTGCAAGCGATATATATGTTGGATAAACAGTTTCGCCAACCACCGTGCTGACGGTATACCGCTACATGGTACGAAGTTGGCCTGTTTTGAAAACAAGTCTATCACCGTCCATATTACTGTATGGCCACTGCTCTCCGGGAGGTCAACGATAAAATCCATCGAAATTTCATCCCATGGCCGACCGGGCTAAGCCAGGCCCATATGGACAAAACTCAAAAACTCCCGATTCACTTCTTGTTGATGTGATGTAATGGTTTATTCTCGCTATAAGCCAGTGCTCAGTCCACGCCGCAACATAACAGGTTAAAGTTAGCGCTGAGAGCCTCTGCCTCTCAGCGCTTTAAATAACACTTTGAATTACCCCCCTCCACCAAACCACCATCCGGCGCCCTAGCCCTCCCCCTCACAGCTGTTTGTCAGCTCGATGATGCACCCGCCTTGTTACAAACAACCCACCTTCGCTGCGCGCTGGCTCGTGATGTCATCTGCCACCACCAGGAACCTCCTTCATACGCGTCCCTCGCCTCACAAACGTCCACCCTCTGTCCCGTGCTCCATGCTTCTCCGTTCTCCGTGTGTTCGCCAGGGCGAGTCCCGCTCCCCCCCAGGTGTGTGTGTCGAGCCCAGGATTGAGGCTCAACACATTGCTTTGCTCAAAGCATTGTCAGTGTGATGCAGCCCTTTGAAACTAATCTAATAAATACATTATTTTTAAAGAAGTGAAATATAAGCCAACACACAGTTGACTGTGGCTCCATATGATGACCCATATGACTTGGCGACACAAGTAACCTAAGAACAATATCATATGGAAAAGCATTTATACTGATAGATAACACTTTTATCAATATCCTCCTGAAAGGAATATTCCTTATTTGCAATTCTTAGCAATTTAAATCTGCCTGACCAGTTCAAAAATTTCTATTAATTTTTAAATATTTTCTTCTTTCCTTATATATATATATATATATATATATATATAGATATAGATATAGATATAGATACAGATACACATACAGATACAGATATAGATATAGATATAGATATAGATATAGATATATAGATATATAGATGTTTTTTTTTTCTCTCTGTTAAATCACTTGGTATACCCAAATATGGGAGGAAGCATACTGCTTCCTTTTTGCCTTTCGGCCCCTCCAGGGACCATCCAGACAGTTAATTACAAACGACAGTCCGTTTCTATATGTTATATTTTTTACATAAATAAAGGGAGACTAGTATAGATATATATATATTAAAGGTTCTAATCCCATAAGGGTGTGGCTAGCTGATGAGAGCTAAATAGCTTGAAATAGATCTATACTAGTCTCCCTTTATTTATGTAAAAAAATA
>QLTV01003323.1:1293782-1310747 GCA_003457575.1 Thermophis baileyi | reverse complement strand
TAGGGCTCCTAAACGCCCCGCCTACCTGCGTGATTACGTATGCTGGACTGCTCCATCCAGTAGGGGAGGGGTGTTATGTTCTAACTGTTATAACTGTGTTGCATGGTTCCAACCAGGTCCAGCGTTTGAGCGGGAAAAAGCTCAAACGCTATTGGCTGGTCTGTCTGACAGCTCCCTATAAAAGGGCAAGCTGTCAGACTGCTCTTTGCTGGTTGCTGATACAAGNTAGGGCTCCTAAACGCCCCGCCTACCTGCGTGATTACGTATGCTGGACTGCTCCATCCAGTAGGGGAGGGGTGTTATGTTCTAACTGTTATAACTGTGTTGCATGGTTCCAACCAGGTCCAGCGTTTGAGCGGGAAAAAGCTCAAACGCTATTGGCTGGTCTGTCTGACAGCTCCCTATAAAAGGGCAAGCTGTCAGACTGCTCTTTGCTGGTTGCTGATACAAGAGCTGAAATAAAGAGCTGCTTGGAAGTCTGTCTCCTGTCATCTCTACCCACTATCTAACACCTATAACTTAGCAGATATAAGACAATTGCTAAACTGCTTTCTAGGGTTCTTACTGCAGCACATTTTATCATTTGCTGCAAGTGTTAGTTTCAGTAAACTGGTAAGCAGATTGTTTTTAGATATATTTCAAGTACACTATATTTAACTGAAAGAAATACAATACTTGGTTGCAAGCCATAATTTATGCTTTCTTTATAACTTCATCCATTGATAGAGTAACAAATCCTTGGAAAAGCATTTATAACTTTGAGATCAATTTTCCACTACAACCTCTATCCAATAAAATGTAATGATAGTTATATTTTCATGCTGGGCATCATTAGTGATGCTTTTTGGCTGTCTTGTGTGCTTCATCCTTCTGTATTCAGTTTGCCAGAAGCAATACATGAAATTTAAAAAAAGAATACATGTTTTATATGTGTCTGACTGGCATATATTATATACTGCTACATCAATTTGTTTTACAAAATAAATTTAATAGAATAATTAATTCATTGAGGACAGAAATGGGTAGCCACAATTATAAAATTTGCAAGCTGTCTTAAGAATAATTTTGTTCCATCTGCCTTTAAGCTATGCAAGGCCAACATTCTGAGAACATTGCTTTATGGAACTCAGTTATGTATTATAAAAAGATTCAATCTTTCATTGCATACAGTCAAAATTTCTAAAAAAGAACACTGTATCCATGTTCCATATAGGAGGCTTTTTTCTCTAGCTTAAATCAATGTGTTACCCATCAGGGCAACAACTTCTGTATCTCTCATATAGAAATTGCATATGTTAAAATGAAGAGGTAGAATCTCATGCAAGCTTTCCACTATAACTCATAACTCAAGTTATTAGCATTTTTAATCCTGTCAGAAAAAGGAGATCACTGCTTTACTTTTAAATAATAAATTTAAAATAATAAATTTACTATTAAATTTATTATTTTTAGATAAGACAAGAAAACAAAAAACAAAGCTGTATATTTTATACCAGCACTATTCACTATACCTTTCCATGCTTTTCTCTCTTTCCTTGTAACGCATGCTTGTCCATAAATTACTTCAAATTTAGCCTTTGGTTTTATTAAGGGCAAAACTTTCTAAGTATATCATCAGTTCCAACCAAATCTCACCTATACCAAGAGCTGTGGTGGTACAGTGGTTAGAATACAGTATTGCAGGCTAATTCTGCTGACTGCCGACTGCCAGCAGTTTGGCAGTTCGAGTCTCACCAGCTCAAGTTTTCTATCCTTCCGAGGTCGGTAAAATGAGGACCCAGAATGTTGGGGGCAATATGCTAACTCTGTAAACCTCTTAGAGAAGACTGCAAAGCACTATGAAGCGGTATATAAAACTAAGTACTATTGCTATTACTTTACTGTGGGCATAATGTGCTCTCCCCTGAGGGATAGGATGGGTCCCAGTATGCCTGATCTCTGATAGCTGAAGGAAGGACTCATCTACACTCAGTGTCACAATTGAAAATTGAAAAACAAGGTTGTTGTTAAGAAATATAGGAGGATGGAGCACTATGAATGTGCCTTGAGTTCCAGAACAAACATGTGATATAGAAGCATGCATATGTTTGTGTGCCATAGAAGGGACACAAAAACCAATAAAAATATCTGCACCTTAAGTTGTTCTTTTTTTTTAAGAGTCACAAGGTGAGTCAGTTCCTTTCTACAGGGTGGGGAAGGGAATGAGGGATTGCAAGACTGAGAAACTGTCACAAAATGTTGAAAATTAAGATCATGTGACCACAGCCCAGCAGCTCAACAACAGCCACTAGCGCTGAAGCAACACAACATTTAGGAGATATGGATCCCAGATTTTGAACACCTTTTCTAAGTTAGCCCATTTAAGATACCTTGGTTCAAATATTGTTGTCCTAATATATATACATACATACAAACACACACACATACGCACACGGAGAGAGAGATGAGAGGGGGGTGAGGGAGAGAGACTTTATGGAGAATGGCAAAAAAGAATTACTTTTTTTTCCTCTTTGGCACTACATTATATCATTCCAAACTCACTTTTTGAAACTTCTTTTCCTTCCCTTTAAATTTCTCAGTCTGTGTTGTCACAAAAGAGTGTAGTACCTGGGAGTACTAGTACTAGTAAGGGGGAGGGGAGTCCATCTTGTTTGTTTTATCCCTTGAGTGTCAAACCAAACAATAAATATTTGTGAAGTAGGGCTCTGGCAAGGAGAAATGAAAAAACTGGTGAGGATTTGTTTTGGAAATTAGATTGTTTCTCATAATCTTTTTTATTTCTGGTCCTGAAAACAGATTCTTGGACTACAATGTGACTTGAAGAGGAAATGCAAGCAGAGTTTAATTACAAGACTCAGGCTTTGGGGGAACAACGAGATGTATACAATTAGCTCCTTCTATTGTGGTGGAACACTGTGATGCACGTAGTAAGGGGTTGTTTTACTATATTTTTACTGTCTAGAGAGCAGTAAAGTAGAAAAGACTAAAAATCAGGGAACAAATCAGGATATAATTAATTAATTATACATTAGTTTCTATACTGCCTTTGTGATTCTAGATATTTCACAATAGAATAATGACTTATGTCAATAAACATTTAAATTATAATTTTTTTAAAAAAAAATCACATGTCCTTTGATAAAATTAACTTCCTGGATGAACTGCTTCTGCTTAATTTGTACCTTCCACTATGAACCCTAGGGGCAAAAGTTCAGAATTATTTTCTAAAAAGAGAGGGAAGGTTCTATTTGTGCAAAAATTGTACAATTTATTTATTTATTTATTTGTCTATCTATCTCACTTCTTAACCCATGTTCCTCAGAGATGATTAGACTGAGGGTTAGTCTCTTAAGGAAGAGATCTTATATGTTCTCCAAGGTCACCAATATGTTCTTCATTTTGTAGAAGATTGAACCAAAATAATGGTGAAGTCATTTTACTTCTATTTTTGTAATCATGTTGCTGTCCTAATGGAGAAGCCGATATACAAATTCTATTTTACTATATTTTAGCATATTTTGCAAAATTCAGTCAGTCTGAACTTTAGCTTTTATGATATTATGTCCTTTTCCTTGGTGTCCTTTTCCTTTTTCCTACTTCTAAATGTGTTCTTCTTCATCAACCTTTATTATGGCCCTATTGCCATCTTCTGCTATCATTTTTTCCCCTCATTGTAATTGTTCACTATTATACTTTTAGTGTCTCATTTTTAGGAACTTTCACATATTTGCAGTTCTTTTTCTCATCATTAGCACAGCATTTTACTTAGAAATCTATTGCTCTGAGTTTATTATGTTTTTAAAATAAATATGTTTGACTATACTCAGCTTTATTTTTGCTTTATGAGCCAAAGTTATTTCTGATTTTTCATTGAGTGATTTAATAAGCCTAGTAATACAATGTTTCCATATTTCACTCCTTTAAACAGCACACAATTATTTAACTGGCCATTAAAGTTTTGGTTTCCAATCTCCACAAAATTCATTTTAAAGCTCTAAAATAGTTTTACCATTTCTTCTGAGGTCTATTCTTCTCATGCCAGCACTCTAGGTAGTTCAAACTGTGATCTCAAAAACTATTTTATTCTGTTGACACTATTTGCACAACCATTTGTAATTCACTTGAAATATTCTTGTTTTGTTTTTATGGTGCTCTTACTAGACAAGAAGGATTATATGAACTATCCCAGTCCTATACCTTTCTTTGTAAATGCTCAAGATTCATGATAATACAGTTGTAGATGTTGTTTGCAGTAATTCTTGTCTCTACATATATAAATGGGAAGGAATATCAATAGATGTGATACATTTTGAAGGTTGTTCTGTTGCCAGGATCCTGGCAACTCGAAGAGAGAGTGGTTTATGAGTGTGGTTTATGAGCAGATGGTTCTGTCATCATACATTTATTTTGCTTTCCCACAGCAGTGAGTCATCAATAACCACATTCTTCTTTATATTTTGCAGGACATAATTACAAACCACTCTGTGCTTTAGGGGATCTACCATTCTGTTGCCAGTTTTGCAATGTTCCTACATCTCCTGAAGGCTTAAAGCCTATTTCTTGTATAAGGGCTTGTTCGTTTGTTTGTTTGTTTGTTTGTTTGTTTGTTTGTTTGTTTGCTTCCAGGGGGCAGAATCTATTGCTTCTATTTGTTTCTCTCCTCCATTGGCTTTGGTGTTTTGTTTGTTTTCTTTTGGGAAGTTTGTACAGTCAGTTCTATTTGTAATGGCTCTTTTTTATCAGGTTAACTGCTGTCTTGTTACTGTGTTACTGTAAACTGTGACCACTTGCTGCTCCAATTCTTTGAATTTTGATGCAAATACATATCTAATTATTCTTCAGGGTTCAGGGATGGTATTCACTTACCTTCCCCACCGGTTCGCAAATGTGAGTGCGCATGTCCGCGCATGCGCATGCGCACAGCTTCAAAAACGCGACATGCTTACGTACGGGCAGGTGGGCGGGGCCACCCGCAGTCAGTGCTACCGGTTTGCGTGATCTGGATAGAACCGGCTGAATACCACCACTGCTTTGGTTGGTATAGAAAACTGCAGGTCATCATGGCAGGTTACTTTCAATTAAACTTCACTTTTATTTCTTTATATATCACTGGTAGAAAAGCTTATATTTATCTTGTTTCTTTCTCAGATTCTCAAATTACTTGAGTATAATATATCAAATTAGATTATGTGGTAGGATTTTTTACATTTCTATGGCAAATTATATTAGCAAACACCTCTTTAGTTAGTAGAATAACTATAATTATTCATTGTAATTTATACAGTTTCAAAAATGTTTGTCTCTATATATGAAGACTGTTGGGCTTATTATTTCATGCACAAAAGGATACTCAATTACTGATCATTGTTTCCCGAAACTTAGCTATTTAAGAAGCAAGCCAGATATACTTTTAATCATACTACTATATTTCCCAGCTTTAAATTTGTATCTCTCTTTATGCACAAATAAAATACAGTAGGCATAAATACTCTGAAGCTAATAATTTACATTGCTCTATTATATCACAGGAATGTTTCATAATTTCAAACTTTCATCAATTACCTAAATACAATGTGGGTAAAAGGTAACTCTTATTATTGTGTCATTGATGTAACACCTCTATTGCAATATAATGTGAAGAGATATTGTGCTTTATAATAACTTCCAGGTTCATAGATTCTTATGTCCATAAAACATTTAATTAATGAAACTCAAATGTGTATAAAAACAATTTGTCCTGATTTACAGACTCTTTCATTTGAAAGCAGCTGCTTAATGTTCTTCTGAAAAACACAGCTTGATTCTTTCAGTATTAACAAGCTATTATTGTGAATTATGTCCTTCTTTCAAGGCATAAATTCGTTTAAAGTGTATCTAGAGAAGTTTATAAAATGCAAACTTAATATTGTAACATATGCTGTAAGGTTTTTAACAAAGGCAGTTTTGTTTAAATGCATATATGCCTAGATCTCATAAATCTGGTTTTAGTTTCTTGTTTGTATGTGTTTTTCCTGTCATAAGAACTTGATTCTTCACTGAAAAAGTTAATGAACAGTATAAAGAGATTTTAGTAGAGGTAACTGATATTGGAAAGATGATTTAGCTCTAACCCTGGGCTTATTGTTGATATTGCCCAAAACAATATAACAGTAAATAAATAAGTAAATAAAAGCTTTAATAAACTAAGCAAGCTGTGAAGAATGAAAGACACTTTATTATTGTGAAAAATGTGATTTATAAAATAGAATTTAAAAGTCCATCACATGCCTACAGATAGTCTGGATGTGACTGTTACATAATTCTGATTAATAATTGCACAAGTACTTTCATTGTTCCTTGAATTCATGGTAACATTGTGCAAACACCTCTAAAACCTGCTTTAATTACTTCTTAATAATAAAAAGAGAAAGTGCTTGTGGCTTTAATCCAATACATGTGGCAGTTCAGTTCTTTATTGAAGTGTCTAAATATGATGAGTGAGGTATTTCAAAACCAGTTGAGGAAATTTTGGGCAGAAGGCATAACTTGAGCCATAAACACTCTTGGACATAGCTACCTTTCTCCCCTCACTTCATTTTCAATCACAATAAAGATAGCATTATTTTCTTGTTTCACTTTAAAAAAAAAATCTTCTAAATCCCTTTGGCTTTATCTTTTTTTTTCTTCAGTTTATTCTCCATTTATTCTTTACCTTTTCACAATTGAGTTCCAACTCTGTTTCCTTCAAGATCTTCAAACTTGTGGCCATGCCATCTAACACCAGCTATTGTTTTTGTTCAGGTCTAGTGCTTAAGGCACCACGCTAGAAACCAGGAAACGGTGAGTTCTAATCACTCCTTAGGCATGAATGCCAGCTGAGTGATCTTGGGCCAGTCCCTCTCTCTCAGCCCAACCCACCTCTCAGGGTTATTGATGTAGGGAAAATATGTATGTTCATCGCCTTCAGTTATTTATTAATAAAGACAGGATAAAATATGTAAATTTAAAAATATATTAAACAGGATTTGTACAATCAGTTCTTTTGCCTCCAGGCTCTCTTTTGGGAGAAAGCATTGCTGGCTCAAAAGTGACCACAGGTCTGTCTACTGTTTCTTATCTGACCAATTTGCTCCCTCACCATTTGTTAATTAGCTACAGATTATTGCTCTAAATGGTGTTAAATATTAATAGTATTAGTATAGTATTAGTATACTTTTGTAATCTTTTATCAAAACTGAACTTTCAAAACTGATAGCCCTGACTAATCTGAAGGTCACTCTCTTGACTCTTTATAGTAGATGTGGGGGGGGGAGCTACAGTTATACCTGGAATCATTTATCCTAACCTCCTTCTCTACAGATTTTCAACAGTATAGGTTTATGATTTTTGTCTACACACACAGAATTTACAGGTAATTAGTAATTCATCCCAACAAAGTACACTAGTATAGTTCAGCTTGAGGATGACTTATTTCTACTGGATATTAATTCTGCTGGAAAGATAAGAGAGACTTCTTAATGGCCAACACCATACTCACTGCTCTCAATCCTGGTCACCATTATTTAGCAGTCTTGACATCCACTTTATCCTCTCATTCAAATTTTAAATTTTATTTTCATTAGTAAACTTTATATTGGTCTTCCAGTTTCACAGGCAAAAATGCATGGCTATATTCTTCCTTCAAGATGCCAAAATATGGATCTTTTCATTTTTAATTTTGTCACTCAGCTAGATTTTCATTCATATAAAAAGCTTTTAATTCCATTGATTGATTATCTTGTCACTTTTTATTCCTAGATACCATAAATATTATATTTACTATATAAATATATTATTCCACTACACAAGATTAGTATAGTTCTTAAAAGATTTACTATATTAGTTTTGAAAGCATAATTATAAATTTTAAGGATCTTATCAAATATTTGTCTTTTACAAATATTTTATTACTTCTGCTCTTATTATTCCCATTATGGCACTGATTGCTCACACTTTCTTGTCACACTTTCTTCCCTCTAAAAAAATTAAATGTAAATGTACACACACACACACACACACACACAAACCCACACAAAAATTCTGACAGAATTGTAGCCTTTTCCTTGGAAATATTGGATTTCATAGACATATCAGTGGTGGGTTGCTACTGGTTCGAACTGGTACGGCGAACCGGAAGCGGTGGCAGCGGGAGGCTCCGCCCACCCGCCCGGACGTCATCGAAAAAAATGCTCTGCGCATGCGCAGAAGCATTGCACGCGCTCCCGTTCCCGAACCGGTAGCAAAGGTAAGTAGAACCCACTACTGGACATATCACAATATATTTGGGGCCTTTTGAAAGACCTGTAAAACACTGTCAAGGAACTGTACTTTAACATGGGAGGGTCTATTACATTTAGAAAAAAGACAGTTTGACTCATGCCAGAAATGAATGCAAGTTATGATCAGCATCAATACAGCATCAACCACATCAACCTTTGTACTGACCACAATCTTTTCTTTCTTTGTGATCAGAGAGGTTGTCTTAACCTTTTTGTATGATCAATTTCCTTTAAAAAATTTATTCTATTTCCAGATTTCACTCTAGCAAAAAATAATAGACACTCATAAATGTCAGTATTGATTCTAATGACTTATTGACTGCACCTCATTTGGATGTGATCTGAAATATAATTTTGCAGTATGTGCCATTATTACCCATGATACATTTGGGGTATGCTCATGAGTTTAAGTAGTGATTTTGACCATTTTTTCTTTTCTAATTTTCTAGCTTTTCTCATTGAGATAGGTTTTATGTTCTAAAACTATGGTATTAAAATGTATTTCTTTGTCTCAATACTTCCTGGTTTCTTTACTCATTATTTCATGGTTCCCAATGTCCCATTATAGATACAAGTCTATAAGTAATTGTATTACCTAAGCACAAGCTGGTGTGTCTTTTGGAAGAGAGTTTTTTTCCCCTGAAAGATAAGCTTTGTATTATATGTATGAAAAAAATGGATTGTTTGCCTGGAATTCTGGGACTTAATGACCCCATTGGTGATTTGTGAATTCAGTGACTCACCTTTTTAATGACTCACCGTCTTTTCTCATAATGTGCTTAGTCTGGCAGATACAGTTTCAGACTGTTGCATTGAGGGTAGTGAAATGAGTGTAAGCCACATGCAGGAAAATGAGCAGTAGAGGCACATTACACACACACACACACACACACACACACACATACACACACACGTCATCAGTTATAAAACATTCCTAGTTGCATTTTTCCTGTTGATCATGCACAAGAAAGTTGATCATATTTATGATCATTTGGAGAACCAGAGTTATGAGAAAGCAACCATTTTTCTTAATAAGGAACCTGAAAGAAGTACATTATATAGTTAAAAACACAGTATGAATGACAGCTCAGAGGAACTGAGTTAAATTTATTTCTTCCACTTATGGTAGGACCATTTCTGTTAATTTTATTTCAGGTTGATCGCCAGTCACAGTTCATTCAGGGTTATAGAGTTATATATCGACAGACATCAGGCCTGACTTCCCCTTCTGCATGGCAGACTGTGGAAGTCAATGTCCCCACAGAACGGAGTGCTATCCTTATCAATTTGAAAAAGGGGGTTACATATGATATCAAAGTTCGTCCATATTTCAATGAATTTCAAGGGATGGACAGTGAATCAAAATCTGCACGTACCACTGAGGAAGGTAAGAAAATTATGAAAAGAATAATCATATGTTTGCAATTATTGAGTGTTCTATGCTACTGCAAATATGCATAAAGTTTTGCACAAGCAAAAACAATATTTTCTTCACAATGTGTATCTACAATAGACAAAGCAGTCACTGATAACTTTGTGAGTATATTAAAAGAGAGCTGTATTTGGTTTTACACTTCAGCAACCTCTCAGTACCTATTTGCCGGTCCTTTTTTTTTTTTTTTTTTTAATGATAGCCTAGGAGGCGTGAGTTGAGAGAACACATATTTTTCTGAGTGTCACATCTGCCATTTGATCCCAGGAAAATAAGATAAAACAAACAGCTTAACTAGAACAGTCAAAGGGGTAGACTGACCCAAATTGGATCTTGCAACATTATCCTGGGACACGTATAATTGCCTTCATTCGGGGTAGATGAAGTTCCTTATGAAGAAAAGCTTCAGTTATTCATATAAGAAATTGATTAACATACATGATTAAACAATCATTATGAAAAGTGTGGATAAATATTAAAGTTTATTTTGTTCCTTTCACATAATAGTACAATAAGAATTGCAATAAAATTAATTAACAATAGAATCAGGATTGATATTAAAATATTTCTTAGATATTTGTATTATCTTACCAGTTTCAGTGGTACAAATATGATAATGACCACTATAATGCTTAAGATTGTTTTAAAATGAAGTATAGATCTATATATACCAAAATAAGTGTATCTGGGCAGAGGTTTATTCCTAGTTAATTTTGGATAGTGATAAATATTCTTTAATTCTTGCAGACAATACCTCAAAATGATAAACGTAGAAATACTATATAAAGGTTTGGGCATATATGGTTATTTTTACCTTCCTCATCTGTTCTTTGGCAACCTAACACTGTGTAAGGGTTAAGGGGATATTCTGTGTTTAATTTACTGAAAAGATACTTTTTTTTTTACTAATGATATTGTGTGAAGAAATAGCAGGGTAGAATAAGTACTGCTCCATGGTTATTTACAGAATAATTGTTTAGTTTGTCACAAAAACTATCAGTGTCTTTCTTTTCTTTTCTTTTATAAATATTGGTTGTCTACTTTTAGTTTTTTCTTGCTTTTCTGCTTTGTCCAACTGTCAAGTGCCTCTTTTTATTTTTTTTTCTAAGTTGTTCTATCTTGGCTGCCTTTTTTATAAGAAAGTTATCACTTAACTCTTTGCTTACATCTTAAAAGAACAACAGATTTATTTATCATCATAAAATCTGTAACTACTGTATCAGCTGTAATATCTGGATAAAGTAGCTTCAATGCTAATTCTTAAAAGAAAAAGAGATGTCTTTATAATCCTGATGAAATCTGTATGTCAGAGTACAAATATATTCTAATCTGGATGCCTTCCAGGTTAGGATCTATTTGTACACATACACGTTCTCTGTGTGTTCAGGCATACTTAATCCTACACAAGAAGCAGAGAAAAATATAACTTAATAATGATCAAACAAAAGACTATAATGTTTTAAATGTGTATTTATTTTCTTCTATTTGCTGTATGAGCTCTTACAATAAAAATAAAAACAAAAGAATTTTTTTTTTGTTATTCTAAATCTGTATGTTATTTGAAGAGTTGGTCCATTTTTATTGTAACTGCTATTTTCCAGATAAATAAAGCAGGTAATCTCACATCATTGTAGAGCAAAGCTTTTTAGGAATCTCTATGTATAGATATGTTACACTTGCAGTCTGTAGCTGTTGTGATATTAATATAACCTTCAGCCACTCTGCTTCTGGGTGTCTCCTTCATTACCACAAAAGACTATAACAAATTGTACTGTCAACAGTTAAATGTCAAGTGTTGTTGTTGTTTTTTAAAAACAAAAGCTTGCAGTATATCTATTTGCATAGTAGCCTATTTATAGACACATGTTTTTTTAAAAAGGAACAACCTTTGTTAATTTAAAAAAAAAATCTTTAATTATCTTTGTAATTGTCTTCAATTTATATTTTTCAGGCAAAACTCCAAGATTTGTATGGTTTATTTTTCAGAAAAAAAGAGCAATCTTTTTATAAACAACTCATTTTATATTATGACCCATGTGTTTTTTGGAAGTACTTTTAATATAAAATGTTGAATAACAATTTTGAAGATATTTTACAAAATTCTTACTATTTTAGTACTAGAATGTACATTTCTGTCAGCAAAACAGATACCTCAAAATGCTCCCCCAATTCTAAGTAAACCAAATTTTAGAATAAATGCTTCCTCTGAAGCCTACCCTGCCTAATGATTTTAAAACAATAGGCCTCTGGCCCTGTGAAAATAACAAATGGAATTCTGTTTTGTTCCATCTGAAAAAGATGAGTAGTGATTTGGCCATTTTCATATCTGGGGAAAGGAGCTGAGCAATGGAATAATTGACCTGTCAAGAAGTAGGCATAGTAATACCTACAAACCAGTAGCAAGGGAAATGAGAAAAAAGTTTTCAAATGATGTTTTTCATTGAAGTCCATTTAATAACAGCAACACCTGCCAAGGAAGTATTTTAATTTATACTGAGATAACTGTTATTATACCACTATAATGGTACAGATCAAGGTTGAACTGTTAGATATTACTTATGGGTGAATACAAACAAGGATGCAAATCACATTAATTAATATGATTTGTATTCCTGTCTCTGCATCTTAATTAACCACTTTGTTTGGATAGCAGGTAGGTTAATCTTTTGTCCCAAAGTTATTCAGTATTCCTTGACTGTAAGGCATGCAATCTGGGGTTCTTTTATTTTCATTTCACTATTAGAGTTTTATCTAAATATCTATTCTGTACCTATGCAAATCTTCACGTTCTACAGTTTCCTTTCAGCTACATAGAGAGCCATACTTCACTCTGAATAACAAGATCTATATGGTGGAATAACAAGTCTTTCAATAGTTCTCTGCAAGTCCATAGCTTTAAGTTAGTTATTTTAACACCAGTTGTGTACATATCACCATGACTCTTTTTTTGTATTTGTTCCATTTGTTACAGCCCCTAGTGCCCCTCCACAATCTGTTACAGTTCTGACTGTTGGAAACCACAATAGTACCAGTATCAGTATTTCCTGGGATCCACCTCCTCCAGATCACCAAAATGGAATCATTCAAGAATATAAGGTGAGACTAAAATGCAGGATAAAAAGAACACCTAATATTGTCCATTATTTCCTCAAATAGTAATAAAATGTGTGTTCCAATATCAGTAATTACTAATATTCCTGTATTTCAGATATGCTTTTCCAGGCAGTATGCTCTCTCTTCCTTCCTCTTTCTCTTTCTCCTCCTCCTCATCTTCTCCTCCTCCTTCTTCCTTTTTTGCACCAAAGCAAAAAAACATTTCTTCCTGCTTCTTAGTACTGGAAATTTTACCTACACAGTTAAATAAGAAATGAAGGCTATAAATAGAAAAACAACACCTTTTGGGGAATCTCTTATTTTATGGTGTCCTATTGTACAACTGTGCTATTTATAGTATAGGTTGAGAAATAAAATATAAAGTTCCAGTGACCATAATGAGTTCTAAAATATCTGGTCATCCTTATTAACAAAAGAAAGCAATAATCCTTGGGTTAAACCTGGGATTTGTACCTTTTGATAAATTTAGGGAACCTGAGGGTGTCTTTTGCTAGTTATCCCTCAGTGTACTTTTTGCCTCAGTGTACTTTCAGCTTCAGGAAATAGATGAATTAAGTCCACTTACTGTCTCCTGGCATACCCAACAGTACATGTTCAAATATATTAAATACATTTAGTGGCAGCACAAGTTAGTTTTATTTAATAAAGGATAATAATCCCCCCTCCTCTCTCTCTCTCTCTCTCTCTCTCTCTCTCTCTCTCTCTCTCTCTTTTGGGAGGGGGTGCCCTTTGAGTCAGTGTTGACTCCTGGCAACTGCAGGTTTTTGGGGAAGGTTTTTTGGAAATGGTTTGCCATTGCATCCTTTCTAGGGCTGAGAAAAAGTGACTGGCCAATGTCTCTCAGCAGAAAGATATAAATGGGTATCATCAGCGTGATTTGAACAGAATTACAACATGATTTTGTAATTGTTTTGATGAAAAAGCTGAGTTTTGCCTCTATCAAAAAAAAAAACCAATTTTGAGAATAATCCCTTTATAATTTATATTATGTTGTTACTTTAGGGTATGTATAGAACATATCTATCTTCCAAAGGAGCCAGGTAGAGTATGGTGCAGCCCTTGAGTGGCAGGAGACATATGAAATGACACCCTATCTACTTCATTAGAGTTTACAATCTAAATGAATCACAGATATATTACAAGATTTGCCAGAAACCATATTAAAGTAGATATAGGATAGGAATGGTTTATATAATTGTTTTAATTATATAAAATAATCTGCAACATGATGCCTATTATTTATATTACATGAAATAATTTTGTTTTGAATGTATCTATGATGAGATTGATGTTTACCATGTCTGATATTTTTCTCCAGAAATGCATTAATTGTTACATCTTATCAATCCATTCACTGGTTTAATCAACATGACTGTTGGCAGTTTACAATGTGTAACAGGATACATAGTCTGCCATTTTCAGATTAGAACTAAATTGCATGTAATTTGAGGCCCATATAAGATTATGTTGCTTGAGATTCTGGATAGAACAAATTATATGGGGACTCTCATTGCTATATTTAATTATATATCATATACATCAATCTATTCTGGAAAAAGCAAATTGATGTAGATTTGAGATATTGTGGACTGACAATTCCAACCTGACTTGCTTTGGGCCAGGGGTGTCAAACTCGCGTCATCACGGCGTCGTCACGTGACGTATTGTGACTTTTTCCCCCTTCGCTAAACCAGGCATGGGCATGGCCAATACGTGACACATCCGGCCCGTGGGCTGTGAGTTTGATTTAGGCAAAAAAAAAAAAAATCTTGGTAGAACCTAAGCAGATGGTATGAGACTTAGACATTCAAGCAGACAGAGCCAACTTTCTCATGTCTCATATGGACAAATTGGACTCTCCTCCTGGACATTCCCAATTACTTTTATAAGATCCCATGCTCCCCACATAGAATGGACTTCTCCCAAGCCAGTGTAAATATTCCCCTAACAGGGTGGCAGCTGATTGATATGCCAGATTTCAATCTATGAAGATCAACTTTGCATTCGCTTGAATAGAGAGGATGAGTCTGTTTCACACATCCTTTTAAAGTGCCCGCCATATATGCACTGGCAATCAGAGTTAATACATAGGCTCTTGAGTCTGATATCCTCCACTATGATGATGAGATTGAGATATTCTTATTAAATGATCAATACCCAGGTATAGCACAGCAGTAGCATTTTTTTATTTATAGTTTATAGAAAGTATTTGATGCTTTCAATGAAATGCTAACTGTATAGGATTCCCTCTTTTTTCTATGTGTATGTACTGTTACTTATGCATGTATTAATGGTATTCTGTGTTTTAAAATGTTTTGACTTGGACTTAGACCATAAATAGATAGGTGTACAAGGTAAAATATAACAATAATAATCTACTAATGTAAGACAAACGTATATAATTTTAATGAAACTAAAATATATATTGATCGCTCCTGATTCAACATAAGAAAGCAACTGTTATTTCATACTGAGGTCTAAATTGCCATGTGGTTTTTCAGCACCCTTTTATACTGTGAAACTATTCTTCATCTGCACAGATGCTTAAACAAACACATTTTTATTTCCTCTGAGAAAAGAATATAGACTGCTACAATATTATATTTGTCTATTTGACAATATCACAGATCTGTTAGAGCTCAGGAAGTTCCTAATGCTGCTTTATGAACATGATTCTTTTCCAGTTACAAACTTCAGTATAACTTAGCAAAAAATATTTTTTTTCTTTAGAATCCACTGTCTTGGAAATCAAACTGATTGTGACTAGTTCACTGAAAAATCAAACATAAATTAGATATTCCCCTTTAATTACCTGAATACATATAAGGTGTGCGATCAGAATTGTTTGTTAGTTATGAACAACATTGACTGACTAGGAGTCTCCTTTGTTCAGAGTATACAGATTGAAGACTAGAAATCTCAGGCAACAAAATTAACTTTACAGGTTTTTTTTTAAGGTACAAGGACTTTAAGGGTCTTGGGTTAAATATCATATGCAGATATAATGTTAGGAACTTCCTGAGCTCTAACAGATCTGTGATATTGTCAAATATGACTACATAATGCAGCCACAAAACTAGGTGCCTTCATATTCAAACCAAAATTTGAATGACTTCCTTACAGTACTGTTGTTGTTGTTGTTGTTGTTGTTGTTACTATTAGTGGAAATCTTAGATTTGAGTAGTAAATCTGAATTCTTCTCTGGTAGATTATCTCTAATAGTTACTGTTTGTAATTTAAAATAATTGAAGGTGTGTTATTTTGCATTTTCAATGCAATGCAATGGTTAAATTGGTTTTTTAAAAGCACTTTATATCTATAGGACACACACACACACACACACACACACACACACACACACAAAAATATATATTAAAAAGGAAAACAAAAAGTACACCTTTAAAACTAATAATCTATGTATTATAGATTAAGGGTTAAAAACCTTAGTAATAAAATGTAAGAGTCCACAGCATGTAACATTTCACCAACCGCACTCAATGTGTAGTCCTCAATGGAACTGCATCTACATGGAGGGAAGTATGCAGTGGGGTACCCCAAGGCTCTGTTTTAGGCCCAGTTTTCTTCAACATCTTCATCAATGATTTGGACAAGAGGATAGATGGGGAACTCATCAAATTTGCAGACGACACCAAACTAGCAGGAATAGCCAACACTCCAGAAGATAGGCTTAAAATACAGAAGGATCTTGACAGACTTGAACATTGGGCGCTATCTAACAAAATGAAATTTAATGGTGAAAAAAGTAAGGTTCTACATTTAGGCAAGAAAAACAAAATGCACAGGTACAGTATATGTGGCACCTCGCTCAATAGTAGTAACTGTGAGAGGGATCTTGGTGTCCTAGTGAACAACCATTTAAATATGAGCCAGCAGTGCACAGCAGCTGCCAAAAAAGGCAACACAGTTCTAGGCTGCATAAACAGAGGGATAGAATCAAGATCACGTGAAGTAGAGCCAAGGTGGCGCAGTGGTTAGAGTGCAGTACTGCAGGCTACTTCTGCTGATCACCGGCTGCCAGCAGTTTGGCAGATCGAATCTCACCAGGCTCAAGGTTGACTCAGCCTTCCATCCTTCTGAGGTCGGTAAAATGAGGACCCAGAT
>QLTV01003323.1:1211723-1282020 GCA_003457575.1 Thermophis baileyi | reverse complement strand
TAGGTTTCTGACATTTTGTTCCTTTATCATGCCCATCTTTGCATGAAACGTTCCCTTCATATCTCCAATTTTCTTGAAGAGATCTCTGGTCCTTCCTATTCTATTGTTTTCTTCTATTTCTTTGCACTGTTCATTTAAGAAGGCATTCTTATCTCTTCTAGCTATCCTCTGGAATTCTGCATTCAATTGGGTTATCTTTCTCTTTCTCCCTTGCCTTTCACTTCCCTTCTTTCCTCAGCTATTTGTAAAGCTTCCTCAGACAGCCATTTTGCTTTCTTGCATTTCTTTTTTTTTGTGATGGTTTTAGTTGCTACCTCTTGTACAATGTTGTGAACCTCCATCCATAGTTCTTCAGGCACTCTGTCTATCAGATCTAATTCCTTAAATCTATTTGTCACCTCTACTGTATATTCATCAGGGATATGATTTAGTTTATACCTGAGTGGCCTAGTGCTTTTCCCTACTTTCTTCAATTTAAGCCTAAATTTTGCAACGAGAAGCTCATGATCTGAGCCACAATCAGTTCCTGGTCTTGTTTTTACTGACTGTATAGAGCAGTGATAGCGAACCTTTAGGCACCAGTGCCCAAACTGCGCGTGCGTGCATGCCCAAACTGAAAGGTGCGTGCATGGGCGGGCATGCACTGAATGTGCAAACGTGTGCATGTGTGGACATGCGCGCATGCGCAGCAGAGACCTGAAGACCAGCTGGCCAGCGGGAGGCAGGGCATCCCAACACCGGCAGCGCAGCAAGAGGTAAGATCTTTTTCTTTCGTGAGCTTCTGTTTCATCGTTTGCAGGAAAACAGAAGCTCACGAAAGAAACACCACGGAGATCTGACCTGGGGCAACAGCGCATGTGCCAACAGAGAGGGCTCTGCGTGCCACCTCTGGCATGCATGCCATAGGTTCGCCATCACAGGTATAGAGCTTCTCCATCTTTGGCTGCAGAGCACCTAGTCAATCTGATTTCTGTGTTGACCGTCTGGTGATGTCCATGTGTAGAGTCGTCTCTTGGGTTGTTGGAAAATAGTGTTTGCTATAACCATCATATTCTCTTGACAAAATTCTACCAGCCTGTGCCCTACTTAATTTTGTACTCCAAGGCCAAACTTGCCTGTTATTCCGGTTATCTTTTGGCTTCCTACTTTAGCATTCTAATCCCCCATGATGATAAGGACATCATTTTTTGGTGTTAATTCTATAAGGTGCTGTAGGGCTTCATAGAACCGGTCAACTTCATCATCATATATTATATTAATATACTATATTAAATAGTAGATGCCAATAATCAGCAAAATTATTGTTTAGTGGATTTCCATACAATTTCTACAGCACACAGAGTTTCAGAGACTGTGAAGCGGTACTGTATCAATTTATATAATTGCCTATCTCACACGCATGAATAAAATATAATACATAAAATACAAAAAAAAATCCACTTATCTAGTAGATGGTTTATATTATACTCTTGGGCCCCAGGCTCAGCCCCAATATCATGTTTTCAGGACCAAAAAGCCAACAGGATCCTGGCTAGACTAATGTGGAGGGAATGATGTTCCTTATTAGCCAACATTCCTTAACTGTGATGGTTAAGCAAGTGCCTCCTGAGGGATCAGGTAGGACAAGTAAAAACAACTAAGGAGAAACAATTCCATAAATAATGCTGTCCAAAGCCACAAAAGATTTTAGAAGTGATTACCACATCTTGGTAGCCTATTTAAAGCCAATGCAACTCACAGAATAGTAGTGTCTCATACACTGAATAACACTATTAACTGTCTGTGCTGCTACATTCTGCACCAGAGGAAGCTTCCTAATGGCCTTAAAGGGCTGCCCCTATGGAGTGTATTGTGGTAATCCAATCTACAGTAGAGGTTATGACCGTGATGGCGAACCTATGGCACGTGTGCCGAAAGTGGCACGCAGAGCCATCTCTCCGGGCACGTGAACTGTCGCCCGTTGCTCTTCTGGGTTCCGGCATGCCGGCCAGCTGGTCTTCATGCGCGCGGGAGTCACCCGGTGCGCCTGCACATGCCAAAAACCAGAAGATTAGCTTCCCGGGCAGCTGCTTTTCCAGTTTATGCCGTATGCATGCATACCGGCCAGCTGGTCTTTGTGCGCACATAATACCAGGTGGTCAATGCGCAAGCACGTGCCAGAAACCGGAAGATCATCTTCCTGGCGCGCGCATGCGCACCGGGCGGCACATGTGTGCACGTGCACTCCCATTTCAGCACGCGGTGCCAAAAAGGTTTGCCAACACTGGGTTATGAGCATAGAAGTGACTGTGAGCAGGGACCCTAGTTCAGAACATTCCATAAACATGAACTCTATTTTGCTCATAGTAGATAAGCTAGGCACAAAACGCATTTACATTATTATTAAGATGGTTTTTCTAAATATCTTAAACACTTTATTTCAACATTATTCAGTTGGATGGCTTTGGTCCAATTACTCTCTCAGCCCAGTCCATCTCACTGGGTTGCTGTTGTGGAGAAAACAGGAGGAGGAAGGAATATTATGTATGCTTTCCATTTTGAGTTACTTAGAAGTAATAAAAGTAAATAAAAATCTAATAAATAAATAAACTCATAAACGTGCTTCTTCACAGTATCCAGGTTGCAAAATAAAATTAGTGGTTATTTTAGTAAGAATTTCACTGTTATGCAATTTATATGAATGAATACCTTTAAATATCTTCAGAAGGAAAACATGGTTAAATTATTTTCTAACCTTGTTTTTAGTTAATTTGGGAGCAATTTGTTGTTTTTCCTAATAATACATCTGTTTTAAAATTTGTCTTAGTGACAATTCTATAGAAACTTCTTATATTTTGGACAATATTTATGTCCCATCCCAATTTTAGCAGATACTTATGTCAAAAAACAAGCTGCAACAGGGCAATTTAGAATAAGAGAGTATAAAACAGCCATGAATCAAAATATCAATGAAGGACTGCAATTGGAACTCGAATTCCAACTGAGTCACAAAATTGAGTATGTCTTTACATTGCACATTGCCCTTGCTCAGAACAAAGGAAAATTATTATAATATTAATTAAATTTATATCCTGCCTTTTCCCTAGGAATTCAAGATTATGTACATAACATTTTGCCCTCCAATTTTTACCCACAATAGCTGCACCTGGAACTAAAAAATAGCAGCTGAAATGGAACCAGGACCACGGCTTTCTACTCTTAGGTCAACTCATTAATTCCACATTGTGTCAATTTTCTAACTTGATTTGGATCTTTCAGTCATACAAGTTCTGTCTTCAGTCATACAACCCTCTCTTACCACCTTGAAGGAAAGTTGTTTCTTTCCCTATGAGAAAAGGTGGAAGCATAAATTTGAAGGGTTACTTCTTTGTGTTGGTTGATTAACATTGGTTAAAAGTGATTAAAAATCACTTTCAAATATAAGCTAATGAGAATTAAATTAACAATGTCTCATGAGAAAAGTGACCATTGAAATCTTTAGTTTGGAATGAAGGAAGAGACATATAGAGGGCTATGAAATAATGGATAGCATAGATAATGTGAAGAGCAGTATGCCTGACTTCATCTTTCACTATGTTAGAACTTAAAATCTACTGGAATTAAATGCCAGAAGATTACATATCAACAGTAGGAAATTCTTTTTCACACAACACATAGTTAAATTATTGCAGGTGCTTTGGATTATTTTAAAAGGAATTGATAAATTAATGGAGGATCAGCTTATCAATAGCTATTAATGTCAAAGACTATTGATTGCATCAAGGCATTCTGCCTTTAATATTTGTTGCTGCAAATCACTACAGGTTACACTGACTTGTAACCTTCCAAAATGTTCCCAGTTATCTACTGTGTGACCCAGAATGATGTGTGAGCAGATTGAATTCCATGGGCCTAGAGCTGCTTTAGTAGGGCTGTTTTAAGATTTTGGATACCTTCCAAGAACCGATTAAAGTTGCTTTTTTAAGAGTCAATTGTTGATTATTCTGTTATAAAACATTTTTAGACTTTATTCATCTTGGCATACCTGTTATGTCATAAATAGTCTGCTATTATGTATTATTATTATTTTATTTATTTATTTCGTCCAATTATTTATGTTATCCAGGAGGGCGTAATGAAGTCATCATCACTGAAAACAACAATAGCATAACAGAACAAATTACAGATGTTGTCAAGCAACCTGCCTTTATTGCTGGAATTGGTGGTGCTTGCTGGGTTATACTCATGGGTTTCAGTATCTGGCTCTATTGGCGCAGAAAGAAGAGAAAGGGCCTTAGCAATTATGCAGGTAAGAACAAGAATTTAGTTTACAATAAATATTCAGCAAGAATATATCTACTTCACAGAATAAGGAGTTGAGCAGATTGAATGTTGTTTATTATGCTGTGAAAGAACAAGAATATGAAAAGCTTTAAGTGCATTGCTCTGTATCACATTTCATCATTGCTACCAGAAAGCTGTTTAATATTCATACAATAAGTACATCTGATATAAGAAGCCCAAGAATTTTAGATACAACTTTTCCCTAAGTGAAAGACAAATTCAGCAGGCTTATTTATTTGCAAAAGTAAAGAAGAAAGTATATAAATAAAGCGGAATTGATAAGCTCAGGTTACTAAACATCAACTTGTTATATCATCATTATTTTCAATCATATAATCATAACCAAATTAATTGAGATGGAGACCAATATGTCTTCATTACGTGATTTCACTTTCCACCATAAATGAATGAAAAAGAATCAGTACATTCAAATGTACTGATTTTGTCCTAATGATGTCCTAATGTGTGTTCATTAAATGATAGCTGAGTTAGAGGCTATCTAACTTTGTTTGATAATACTGGATACATTGTAAATAAACATTCTACTTATTTTTGATAAAACAGAATAAAACACTGGGAGCATTCAAATGAATGCATGACACATTTTTCTATTTATGAAAGAAATAGAAACGCATAAGGATAAATTTTGGAATCTCTTCTTCTGTTTTTCTATTATTTTGGATCACATAAGGTTTTGTTTCAATGGTCTGAAAGCAAAGTAAAAATGCCCAAAATGTGCACCTAAAAAGTTGATTTACATTAAAACACTTTTTTTATAAGGGCCCTGTGGTCATCAACTTAATCAACTTAGTTCACTTAGATATACTGAACTGAAATCAGTATAAAGCAAAAGACCTTTAATATTCTTCATGCTGCCTTCTGGATTAAGACTAGTGTGAAGCAAGAATATTAATATTGCATATTCCATTGCAGCTAAATAAGAAGGCTGTGAATTTCTCTACAGTTTTGATGCATTATTTTTGAAGAAAAGTATTATTCATGTTCTATTTGAATTCAGTGAAACTCTGGCTGTGTGCTATTCAGATCAGATTTCAGACTCTTGTTATTTATTTATTTTCTTAACGATTACATACATTGAACATTTATGGTTATAATTTTAAAAGCAATGTTTGGTTTGCAGATTTTTATTTTTTCCTTTTCCTTATAATAAATATAGCACTTTCAACTTTCTCTGTTTTTAAGGAAGTAGATAAATTTTGTTCAAAAATTATATCATTAAGCTCAATGGCACTACAGGTAGCTTTGTTTTATTATCTAGAATGATTAAATAACCATTTTTTACATATTGAAGGGAGGGGTAATAGATTTGCTGCTTTATTTAGACATTCAGAAACATCAGATGTGCTAAATACATACTTCTTCAAATCTCATTTAATTGCTTGACATCTCTGTTATGTATAACAGCATGTTTCTATAAATAGTTTTGTAACATCTAACAATTTGTAGGTTTACCATATATGCAAAATATATACCCAGAATAAATATATTTTAAAGCATGCAAAAAATTTGGTTCCTTGCTGGCAACCGTATACTTTTAGTCAGCATAAAACCATTATCAAAAACATAACACCTATATAATTTCTCTTCCAATATTTATGTATATGGTATTAACTCCTGTAACACTTTAAAGTGTGTCATATTGTACACACTTGTATATTTATTGTTAAATGTTGCATTTGCCTGATAATGAAAATTCATAATCAATTACATTTGAAAGCAAAACATAGCATCTACTGTATATGCTGCCAGCTTGCATGTCCGTCCATGTAACTACTTCATATAAATATAAAAAACCCATGCGTTTATATTCAATATTATGGGCTGCTGCTAATGCTTAAACGTGAATTGCTATAATTTGAGCCTGATTTTAAAACATGTAAAATTTATTTTTGAAAGATAGCCATGCCCTAAAATTGGCATTGCTTAAGAGTTTTATAACTCACAATGTATTTACTTTTCTTGTTTTGCAGTCCAGTCCTTCACCTTCACCCCTGCAGGTACTGTCCATTAGTTCTCTTTCCCCCAGCACCATACAAATGAATCCATTATAATTATTCAATTTATAAAAGAATTAAAAACTTGCGTGCAAGAATCAGCATTCTGTTTATAAGTCATACTAATGTACCAGTGATTCTAAAAGAATGCTATATTATAATATTAATATATCTATCTTTAAAAAACCATGCTCACACTATCAGCTTTGTTAATTTTTTATTCTTAATCATTCATTTAAAAATAATTCAATAGGCATTGTTTGAAGTGAAAGCAGAAGACAGAGTACAAACGTACAAACTTGCAAAATTTTGAGGTAATTTATATTATAGTTTAATATAGATGTAATCTATATTATAGTTTCCTGCTTTTGTAGATTTTTTTGAGTTTAATTATATGGCAGATATTATCAAAAGTTAACACCCTTAAATCCACATGGCAGGCAGTAACTTATTCACACACAACCCATTCTAATTGAAAATATTTATAAAATTATAAATATTTTATAGATTTATGAAATCTATGACATACAAATAAAAAATATTTGTAAAACCGGATTCAAAATTTACTTCCTTAGAATTCCTTTATCAAATCTAACATATAATTGAGTGCAATAAAATTATATGGGGCAAAAATAATAGCGCATAAAGAACTCTCCCATGGTACATACTGTATGCTCATGGAAAGCAATAGGTATTGTTACCTCAATAATTATGTTTTAGTAAATGTTTGTCTATGTCTTTTTCAAATAAATTCAGAGTATTTGAAGTGTGTATTCCAAAACACACAAATGAATAGATACATTTTAAAAGGTTTATCTTTTGCTTTTATTTGTTTTAAAGAATCATGATGAGTTTAAAACATTTGAAACTTACAATTTGATAGAAACAGCCAAAGAGACAGAATCATCAATTACAATCTATCACAGATGATAAGTGAAAGCCAACATGGTGTTCAACAACTGATTCAAGTGGAACTTTCTGTCAAACAAATAGGCTTCTAAAATCTTTGGGCTAAAGAACCTCATATTTTTATGACTTTAGGATCTAAAGCTTCACTTAAACATCACATTTTCAATTTATAGCCAATAAAGCTGCTGTTGAATTAAAGTAACATGAATTAATGAGCATGTGCTCATCAGGGCCTGTAGCTACATTTTGACCTTATTAAAAGTTCTGGAAATTCTTCTCGATTTGGAGAATATAGTCTAATGACTGACTTCACTAGTTAATTCTGTATAATAATATAGAATGGTATTTATAGTACATAGAAGTGAATAACACATCTGTGGTTATTTCACTTGTTTCGAATGCATTTTAATAAGATAATAACATAAATAGCTATTGAGTTACTTTTTATTTAACTTTATAAAAAACTTATTTTAATTCACTTATGTCCTTAACTTTTACCAAACCACCTTTTACAGCAGCTTTTTCCATTTCTTCATTCTCAATTTAGCTATTGAGTTGTTTCTGATGTCTCTGAGAGCTCCATCTCTCTCTCCCTATCTTTCTTTCTCCCTCTCTTTCTTTCTCTTTCAGCTTTGATAACTCACTTATATCTTGTTTTACTTGTGTCTCTTGCAAACCTCAGCAGGAGATCACAAGTGCTTACTGATAGTGCCCAAAACCTCACAGCATGTGGAGATGTCCAGTGTAAAGATGTTAACCATATGACTCCCTTTAATAATCCACAATAAACCATGAAAACATTTGACTGTCTGTGCTAAGGTTTTTTGACTGCTTGTTTGGAGAAAGAGAAATACAGTTTAGAAACATACCTAACAGGAAAAATAGTATTACCTGTCATTGCAGTATTATTTATCAGAAAACCATATGATTTCACAATGGAAAATAGACTTCTTCAAGATGGATAAATGTCAACTGTTTAAGAAATAATATTGATCAAAAGGACAGGTTTATTTCATTGGGACAGTTTCAAGATCTAGAATTAGTTCTCTAATTGTAGACATATTCTGTATCGAAATAAAAGTCCACCCTCAAAATTGAATACAAATACATTTTCAACAAGGGAATAATCCCAGTAGGAAAACTGGATACCCTATCATGAACATTCTAGCCCATAAAACTGAACAGTAGAACAGTAGAAAGACCATCAAAGTCATCAATACCTGAACCATATCTGTGATACGATATACTACTGGAATATACTACTGAATGCACACAAGCTGAACTAGACAGTTTGCACTGAAAAACAAGAAAATTGATGACTATTCTCTATGCATTATATCTCCATAGTGATATTTATGGATTGTATCTGTCCTGCAGAAGTGGAGGCAAGGGTTTATTTCATGTCAAACACATTTTTGGAGATGCATGCACTGGCTTAGTATATAAAAGAAGGAGAGGAAAATAGATAAAGATAAAACCTGGAAATTGGTCATAACTGAACCATTAAAAAAAGAAACTGTATACTTACTTTTGCCTGCTCAAGACCGAACTGTTCAAACTAATGCAATCAAGGCCAGAATTAAAAAATCATCAAATGATAGTAGTTCATATACTTAGCTCATGCATGAAGATCACACAAATTGATTATAAACAACAAAATAACACAGTCACCAAAATGATTCACTGGAACATCTGTAAAAATTATCATCTGCCAGTAATGAAAAATTGATAGGAACTTACAGTTTAAAAAGTACTACTCAAAGAACTGCAAATAGAAGTAGAATGACTCTGGCAAAATGTAATCCCAACACATCTGGATTACCAGTTGAAAACCATTGGCACTGATAAATCATCAATTGCAAAAGACAGCTTTACTTGGATCAGCTTACATCCTGTGACAGTGCCCTTAATACTGTCAAACAACATATGTCTACCCCAGGTCCTTGGTAAGGACTCGATAAGTGGATAAAAATGCCAAATCCAGTTTAAACATCTGATAATTTTGCAATTAATAATAATAAACATCTTGTGACGATACCTTTGATATTATTAAACAACATCTGCCTATCCAGTGTCCTTGGGAAAGTCTCGATAGATGTACAGAAATGCCACATCCACACTAAACTCAGGGGCTGACTATGCAACCAACCATAATAATAATATAGTTTTCTTCATTCATACATCCAGTGTGGTGCTAATCTACTGTTTATCAAAATAGTAGTTTATGTTGTATTATATATGATGTTCTGCATGAGGAGCCTGACATGTAGTGGTTCAATTCATAAGATTTTTCTTCCTCTCACTAAACAAAAAAGGCAGGTGAACAAAATAATAGCAGAGAAACAAGGATCATACATAATCAGGTATTCATCAAGAAGATCTTGTCTACAGTGGAGGCTCTGTCTTATGGAAATGAAGTTTAATGTCTGCTCACATCCAGATTTATGATGTTATATTATATTGGTTGATGTAGATATCTAGTATACATTTAAGTTTTAAAAATTGATTTATCTATCTTTTCAAATTTAGAATACAAAAGGTGTTTTACACTACAAAAACCATAACGCAATATATAATGAACATTATAGCAAAATTTGAGCCTCCAAAGTTCTACTATACTGCTATACCATGGGCATATGTCCAGTTATCCAAAATCCTTATGTGTGGCACTCAATATCTTTGCAGATCTTGAAGAAATTAAGTAGGAACACACCTGGATTATACTTGAATGGCAGTACATTAGAAAATCACTGACCTGTGGATTAAGTTGGGAATGCAGAACAATATCTAATCCACTTGCAAATTATTACCTTCTTCTCGTCCCAGTGTGTCCATAGAGTTATTAATGGTTGAGTTAAAATCATCCCATAGCCAAGATGAAATTATCTTTACCTAAATAAAATTATTGTTGAAAGCCAGTTGGACTGAGAAAGAATATAGTGTTTCCTTTTTCTGGCTGTTTTGTATCTGTAACATGAAAAATATAAGCATTATGTATTTATCTTTTTATATGTGCAATTGATATCTACTGAAAGACGAGAATTAATTCATACATGTTCTGAATTTATTAATACATCCATTTTCAAGAAATCTGAAAGTGTGTTATGACTATGTAAATCTGAATTAAAATTACATCTTTGTTTACAAACAATAGGTATGCTGGAAATACTCCTGGAAATTAAAGATTCTGATGCAAGTAATAAATTAATTTAAATTCAAAGTAAAAAGGAATAGCTAAATATTTACTAACAGCGTAGATTAATATAATTTGTTTAACAGAATCATCCACACAAGCAGAAGTTTTGGTAAAATTTTCAACACTGATTATCTTTTCTGGGGTAATACTTATTAAAAGAGGATTAGTCTATATTCACATTTGAGGAAAAGCTTATCAGAAAAAGGAATGAGACTCGGCTGGCAGCATTGAAGTTTTTATTTGTAGTTGGAAAATGTGGCCTACTAGAGATAGCCTTTCACAAAGCTCTTTTGCCTTGAAATGTCAGCTCAGAGTGTTTAATTTTTTTTCTACCCTAGCCAGTATTAATGTTAGGTTAAACTTTGCCAGATGATATTGTAAATATTTCATCCATGAATGACTTTATTTTCTGCTTTCTCCATTTTAACTGTGGAAGATTTAATTATGTGGGGCATTTGGAGGTGCCATCCTCAAATCACAGGTTAACAATGATTGCTTAACCATCTTACTTGTTGAATAAGCTCCTAATAACATGTTTCAAAAAGTCTAATTTCCCTGTTCCTGTTTTAAAATTTCTATATTCATTTTTTACAAAGTCTATGTTAAAAATGATGATCGTTCTTCAGCATTTTAAAACCTATGTGAGGCACTAAAAAAGTGAGCATTTTTTGTGTTAATACTGTAGGTAAGACAGAAGAAGAATAATGTTAAGGAGATATACTCTATCTCCTTTTTTATCTCCATGATATTTACTACTTCTATTAAATTTAGTTGAATTTAGATTAATAAAATCTGCTTGCATGGTTATAATTTTTATGCATAATAAAGACATATTCTACAATATTTAACAGTTTACCCTTAATCTATAATGCTAGAAATCACAGAAAACGACAGATAGAAACATCTAACATGGTGCTTAATTCATCACCCCAGCCACTTTCTTTGTTATTTTCTTAGCTTGTTTAAAATTATTATTTAGCACATATGTCCAATCATTTTTGTAGGTGGGTTCCAAAAGTATTCAGATGCATTATATGTGCCTCCATAGAAACTATTCCAAATTCTTGAAAATGCTGCACAGGGACACAGAAGGCACAGGAATAAAACATTTTCAATGAATAGGATTGTATGGACACTTTCAAAGACCCAACACACTGTCAACTAAATTTAAATGAAAGAAATTTGGATTTTGATAAAATACTAAATTATAGGATATATCCAGAAGAAATTTCCTATTTAATAATGATTTGTAGATCTCCGCCATTATATGAGAATAATAAAGAAATGCAAGTTTTCTTTCATCAGGAACATCATAAATTTAGGGGGGGGGGGGAATCGGCTTTACTTAGCACATAAGTCCAATTGGTTTACAGGATACTTGTAGCTATCTCATATTCTACTTGTCATAATGATCTCCGATACTTTTTAAAAAAAATCATTTCAATACCACTGTGTTTTCCACACCTTCAACTTTCTGATTATATTACTGTGCCTCTATTGAGAGCTATTATGTTTCAATTATTTCAGTGTTTCAGTTCTCATAGCTCCATATTCTTGTCTTTCCGTACATAATGTTGATCGTTATTAAAAAGCAGACATAACGTCCATAATGGAGTAAAGTTAAAAAGAACTATTTGGACATTCGTAATAGTATGTAAATATATGTGTAAGTATAACTTGAATTGCTTTGGAAATATATTAATTGTGGTAGCTGTAGTTTTGAGTAGATAGTGAACTTTTCCCCCCGTTTAACCTCTGAAGAGTTTTGTATTAAGCTTGGAAAGACAGCACATATTTGCAGAAATGATGATCATTTAACACAAGGGTATTTTTTTAACTGACATTCTTGCTATAAATGTGAAAGTCAGTTAATTCTTTTAAAGGTAGAAAGTTATGAAAAACTATCAATGAACTAGACCAGATCTATGTTATTTTTTTATCCAAAAATGCTGTCTTGAAATCAGTCTATTAAATTCCAATCATAAGTACTGTAAATCAAATGTCATAATAAAAACTTGCAGATTATGTTTATAAATTTTGCTAAAGTAGGTTAGATGTTATTTTGACTTCCATAATATTTTGTGAACAAGAAGTAGATGAAAAAGAAGAAAGCAAAATGGGGTGAGGGAGGATCTAACATTGTTATAGTCACATAGTTTTGGAATTAAAAAATATAAACTCATACATATTTTTCTTGCATATTGTAAAGCATCCATTCAATCTAATGTATCTAATGATTATGACTGACAATATAATAAGAAGCAATAGTTAAACTGAATATGTATTAATTTCCCAATTGGTATAGCATACCATTTAACATGAAATATATCTATATTGATGCTTAAGCATCAATTATTGTTTACTCAGTGGTGATAGGCAATTAATCATCAATTCTTAAATTTATTCTGTGAGGTATCCTAAAGGGACCTCCTTTGTTCTTACTGGCATTAAATGGATATCATGAAGCCACTTGTGGAACTGATAACATGAATGTAGTGTTTCCCCAGAAGGTGTAGATATTTTTTATATTCTAATACCTACAGTGATAATATTTCAGTCTTGAATCGTTATAATTGTTTGACTGAGATTGTGGTATGAGTGGTATTGCAGGAAAACAAGGGGGGGGAGAATAGCTTATGTTAAAATGTATTTTATTATCAATGTGTCTGAGCAATATTTATATATTAATGGGAATGTATATGGTAAAAAAATCATACACAGAGAGTTCAACATATATCTGTGAATTCCACCTTCTACAAAGTAGCCACTTACTATATCTGAATGTAAATTGTGCTGCACTAATATGAAATATTTAATAGATATTGAATTTGAATCAACCTAGCCTATTGCATAATACTGTAGTAAATGGATATAACAGAAATAGTAATAGCACTTAGACTTATATACCGCTTCACAGTGCTTTACAGCCCTCTCTAAGTGGTTAAAGAGTCAGCATTTTGCCCCCAATGATCTGGGTCCTCATTTTACCGACCTCGGAAGGAGGGAAGGCTGAGTCAACCTGAGTCAATCCATTTTGCCTCTTTTCAGCTGCTGCTCTTGCTATTGGCTTCAAAGTGTCTGAAGTCACATTTACTCTTTAGCAACTGGCACAGAAATTTTGGGTGCCTTCTCCAAAACAGATGATTTCCAGAACCCAATGCAAATTCTCCTGGATTGTCATTTGAAGAAAATAATTTTCCTAAATATTGGATTTTAATAGCTAACAACTACTTTGCTGAGAACATTGTGATTGGACTATTGTGACTATTTAAAATGGGTTTATGATGTAGTCTTAATAATTATATTATCAATTTACACAATTATGTAATAAAGACAGTACACCATGAAAAATGAAGCGTTTGCTGTGAAACTACAATTTTTTTCTGTTTTCAGTTTTAACATGTTTTTCACTTCTAACTTTTTTGTGATGACATGATTATAACCATAACATCATTATTGTTTCATTAAGCACTAGCATGTTAGAGTGTCATTTTAATTTAGCTAGAGAAATAAAGGTAATGCTTTTAACAGACCTGCGCAATTTCATTGGCTTTGGGCTCAGTGTGTAATAAGTCAAAAGTCAATTGATTTTAGAAAATTGCTATAAACTCCATAATGACAAAAATCAGAAATAAATTATCCTATGAGCATGTCACTGAAAAAGACTAACTTAAATTAACATTATCCTGAGGAAACAGGAATTACCTCAGCTTTCACTATCCTTATACTTAGTTATCTCACTTAAAATACAATCCTCAGGTAGGTGGAGTATAGGCCTTTTGATTTTATGAATTATCTACATATTATAATTTCACTCAGTATAAAATACTAATGCACTTTTCCCCTTTTTTTTTCTGTTTGAAACACAAACCAGTCACTTTTCAAAGAGGAGATGGAGGACTTATGAGCAATGGAAGGTATACTTGTAATTTACAGATCATGCCTCTTTTTGGATTTCTCATATGTTTAGCTCATTTAATTTTCTTTTTTTTTTTTAGGGACTAGAGACAGAGAGAGATGATCAGATGTAAAAGTAGCAATTCTAGGAGGAATTAAAAGGATTAAACTGGCTTTTAATGATCTGTTGTACACTTAAGGAAATCAAGCCCAGATGTTTGATAACTCCCAGATGCCCAAGAAGAAATTAGTAGAAAATATCAGAAGGAATGTATTCATTTGTTTTCAGGATAGTTGTTGCATTAATTAGGCATTAGTAAATGAAGTTGCTGTTGTTTAAGAGACCTTATTGGCTTCCATTAAATTGCAGTGAATGAGCAATTACACACAATCGTTCACAAAATAAATGATTCACAGAAGATGAATAAGTTGTAAATTGATAGGACTAGATTCTACGACTTTGGCCACTCAATTGAAATTGATAAAAGTTGATAACAGACCCATATATCCTCATATATTTTCTCAGTGCCAATATGGAGAGTGTAATTAGGATCTGGTAATAACTTCCCATCTCCCATTGAATCAATATTTTAGCAAAAAAGGGATTAAGTCTAATGAGAGTACATAAATGAGAAGCAAGCTGTGTGATCGTCTTATTGCCGTTTCTATAGAAACCCATACTTCTCTCTGAAATTATACAGAAGGGATTATTGGGGGTGCAAGAAAAAAACATACTGTCATAAATGTAATGTACAAACATCTGATGAAAGACCTAATACGAAATTCTGATTCCCACCGTTACTTTTTGTTTTTAAAAATGTTAATAAGTATACTCTCAATTTATTGGCTTCATATTTTCTCTCCATCTTTATTTATCTTACCAAATTTTAGGAACAAGATTAAACCTAGTGTATATCTTGGATTTTAGATTAAACCTAATGTATATCTCATCCATTTGTTTCAGTCAATACATATTCTGTTTTCAATAGTTTACAAATACTGAAAACAAACACATGGAAGTCTGCTGTCATAGGTAGAACTGCTACTTTGAATTTTCCATTAATCCCATTCAAACTTGCTTGCTTTTAAATTCATGCAAGAGCACTCAGAGGAAAATCTAGCATCTTCTAGATAACAGACATACATGTGGTGTGCAGGAAGTGAAAAAATAGTCACCAGAGGACTGGAAATGGTTGATATAGAACAGTCACTTTGAATGATTATTCCCTTGAGGTAGCAATTTATCATTTCTTCCTGGCTTAGGATCTTTCAGTGGTACAGCCTATTCCTTCTTTTCAGCCCAGACAATAGAATTTATTGGGATTACAGCAAACTGTGTGTGGGTATGCCACCAGTTTCTACAGAATTGAAGTTTACTCTGAAGATTTTTAAGTGCACAGACTTCACCATTTTAATATAAAATTACTTTACAAATTTCATAGAATTGTTACAACTGTTTGTAGAGCAAATTGAATGTGTTTATTACAATTGCATAGATTTCTCACATTAATACTTTATTATTGGATTTCTTTAGTCGGCCAGGCTTGCTAAATGCAAGTGACCCAAGTTATCCTTGGCTTGCGGATTCTTGGCCTGCTACCAGCCTTCCTGTTAACAACAGTACCAATGGACCAAGTGATCTTGGGAATTTTGGTCGTGGAGGTATATTTTCCAATTTCTTAACATGTAGGGTGTTTATGGCAGGATACATTGTTTCTTTATCCAACAGGTTTGTTAGAAAAAATGATGATGGAAATATAAACAATGAAAATAAAAAGTACCGGTAATGATATATTGTTACACTATATATTTATACAAAAGCTTTCTATATCATCAAGAGGTTTACGAAATAAAATATTTATTATATTTAGTCAATTTTTATAATTGCTCTTCTGACATAAACTCAGGATGACATACAATTAAAACATTGTATTATGTTAAAATGAAGTATAATAAAACGGTTACACAATTCATCAATTAAAAGCAAACTATCTGGATGTGTTTGAAAAATATGAAAAGCTTCTGATGTGTGGAGGGGGGGAGAGAAATAAAATGGCAGACCCTTCAGATCATTGGGGCATGGTTGTGATAGAGAAGGTAGGTCTCCTGTATCCCACTAAATGATATTGCTAAAATGACAGAATCTGGAAAATACCTACCCTGTCAGATCTTATTAGATTGGCAAAGATAATCAGAGACAAGTGATCCCCCTGTGCCATGAAGAGCTTTAAAGATGATAGCCAGCCTCTTGAATTCCATCTAGAAACCCACTGCCATCCAGGGCAGCTTGCAAAGTAATGAATTGTCATCAAGGACAGTCCCGTCTAAAGCACATTGCAGTAATCTCAGCCACAGGGAATCACATGGTATACAAATTTAAAAAATAAATAAACAAGAGGTGACCATGAGTAAGATGGTCCAAGCTATGGCTCTTCAGGCAGGAGCTATGAATCTAGTATAACCCCAAAATTACACAACAGCTCTGTTTGAAGTGGTAGTCCCATTCAGAACCAAACATAGAACATCTGACATCCAAAATTCCCGAAAATCCACAGCCACTCAGTTTAGCCATCTGAAATTTGTAGTTCTAACCATATAAATCAAAATTCTTGCAATAATCCCATTGATTGACTAAATATATAGCAACAGATACAAGATATCCTGGCTCCAAGCCCATCAGTTCCAGTTAGATTATGACCTTACATATCATAAACAAAAGCATAAACAGAAATCATTAGTTAATTGAAAGTCAGTGCAATCACTTTCAATAGGTATAAAACTAACAATGGAGTATCCCAATCAGCAACCTGGCTTTAGCATTCTACTCTAACCAATTCAGTGCAAGAATCTGAATTAAAGTATAGTATAAGTAATTGACTCCACTATTAAAATGCTCCTATTTTAAAAAAATTCTTTTTAACATTTCTGCCTTTTTAAAACTTAAATCAATTAAGTCCCTGCAGTCTGGAACAAGTGGGAGTAGCTCTTCATATTCTTCTGGGTAACATCTGTTCTGGTCCTTGAAAAGTGCAAACATATCCTTCCTCATCCTTCTCAGGGTTAAACATTCCCAGTTCATTCAGTCACTCTTTACAGTCCCCTGATCATTCTTTTCTTTGAACCTATACAATTCATCCATTTGTCTGTGAATGGTTCTCAGAAGTGGAAGGTGTGCTCAAGGTGGGCCTTCTCTAGCACAATAAAGAATTAGCTTTTTTGAGTCTGCAGAGTCTGTGATATAAAAAATTTGGACACTTGATTTCTGATTCATTATTTCTATATTTGTCTTTTGGCTGGCCTATGAAAATAATTCATATTTAATTTGACTATTCAGATTAATAATTTATGGTTGTTCTTCTATTATACTGTTTTTCACAAATGATGTTGTCAAACTACACACAGGTCATGGTATTTCAGGGTATTTCATTTCTTTTCCTAAGCATATAATTTTCACAAATTGGTCTTAACTATGCTATTCACTTTTCCATGTGGAAATTTGGTTTATGCCATTTATTGAAATAAAATGAGAAATAAAAAGACTTCGTACTGCATTAGGGTAAACATTAATATTGTGGTAATTATTTTGGATAAATAATATTTGCCCACTTAATTTTATAGTAATGAAGGTCTTGTATTTCACTTAGTGGATTAAAATATTTTTGATGAATAATCAAATCATTTCATCTTCTAGTATTAAATTTAAAGTAACTATGTTTTAGCATATTTCAAGTCTCAATTAGATGAAGTTCTTCAAAAGGAAAAAGGAAAACATTCCAAAATAATTTATTTATTTTTATTTTGTCGTCTTAAAATTATCCAGGTGATTTAAAAAAAAACATTAAAATAGTATTGACCAAGACTCTTTCAAAAGAATAACTGAAGATATCTGTGTTCATTCAGTAGTTTGTTCAGTGCTCACAAGATGGAAAGGGAGGAGGGGAAGAACACAAGGAGATTGTTTCTTCCGTGATTTTTATCATATCCCTTGAGCACGACAGTGTCATTGGCACTGACATAAAATGAACAATTGGAAATAGTGTTCAGGACAGAAATATTCCAAGCTTCATTTTCACAGCTGAAGATATGGAGGAAATATGGCTTTTAAGCAGTGAGATGTGAAGGACAAGTGCAAAGTTTGTCAAAGATGCTGATAAAAAGGCATAGGCTATACATCATTTTCCCTTCACTGGCTCATGGAAACTGTCTCAGCTGAAAAGCAAATGTGCAGCATGATATATTTATTTTTCATATTAAAATCTTGATAGCTTGGTATTTTTTTCTTTATAATACCTTTTCCCCCCCCCCTTCCATTTCTCTGTTTGCATCACAGATGTGCTACCTCCAATGCCAGGGGATAAAACTGCCACAATGCTTTCTGATGGAGCCATTTATAGCAGCATTGACTTCAGTACCAAAACCAGTTACAATAGTTCCAGCCAAATAACACAAGCTACTCCATATGCCACAACACAAATACTGCATTCCAACAGCATCCATGAATTGGCAGTTGATTTACCAGATCCTCAGTGGAAAAGTTCAATTCAGCAGAAAAGTGACTTAATGGGATTTGGTTACTCTCTTCCAGATCAGGGCAAAGGCAACAATGGTGATTCTTGTTCTTAATTTTCTTTTATGAATATGTTCTCTGCATGGGAAGAAAATTATGGTTTGCCCTCTTCTGTTCCCATTTCCTTTAATGTATCTTCCATGTATTCTAAAACTTTACAAATACAACTAATTGGATTATGCTATTTCAGTTTCTTTCATCTTTTGCCAGTTTTGTATATCTACACTGCATCCTGCTACCCATATGATACATTAGATTAAATCTTTAATACATCTTACTTATAAACTGATGAAGAGTTAACTGCATGTTGTGCATGTGCTATAAACTAATCACAAGAAGGTACTATGACCTTTGCCCTTCAACCCTTAGCTTTGCTTTACATCCCTGACTACCGATTGGCTGAGGGATTGTCTAATAGAATGCCACACAACCAGTCACAAGATTTCAGCACCACCAGCTCTCACAACAGTTCAGAAAGGAGTGACAGCCTCTCAGGTTGGTTTCAATACAATTTACATAAGAAGGAAGTTTTTATTTTTAATTCAATTTTATAAACCTAAAAGACTCAAGATACATGATCCATTACTGGGTATAAATCTTGTGTAAACATACCTGAACAAGTCATATATAATCATATATAAATTGTTATTTTGCTTTTTTGAAAAATATACTTTATTTCCTCAATTTAAGAAGCTAATTTAGAGAACATATAAATTATGTATGAATTTGTTTCCTATATAACTGAGCATGAATGGAAATTTTATTTCATAAAATTCTCACCTTTCTGGAGCAGTACTTCCTTTCTATAAATTAAGCACTTTACAGCTTTGATTTTCTCTAAGGATATTTATGAGGTTTTTTTTTTATTGTATATACTATTATTGGACACATATTCTCATACAGCAAGGGTGTCAAACTCAATTTCATTGAGGGCCACATCAGGGTTATGTTTGACCTTGGGGGGGGGTGGACATGGCCAGCTTGACATAACTTGTGTCAGGGGCGCCTATGGTGGCCCAAGCGCTCTGCCAGCTAAAATGGGCTTCTGAGCTCCATTTTCAACTGTGACGGCCTCCTGCAACCCTCTGCCAGCGAAAATGGAGCTTGGGAGTGCTGCCCGCGGCCCTCGCGAGTTACATTTTCAGCTGTGATGACCTCCTGCAACCTTCTGCCAGTGAAGACAGAGCTCAGGAGGGCCGCATGCAGAGGCATTGCAGGCTGTTTCCAGGGCGGCCCTGCGGGCCACATCTAAGCACCCCACGGGCCGGATCCAGCCCCCGGGCCTTGAGTTTGATGCCCCTGTCATACAGCATCACAATATCTCTGAGGTCCAGTATATCAATAAATTCAGTAGTAGAAATATATTGGAATTGAAAGATAAGCATTTATAATATTTAGAACTATATCCAAACATAAAGCAAAGGTTGTATGTTGGATATTGTAGTGTAATTATTGTATATGACATCAAGATGGGTCACAGTACATAAACCACAGTAAAAAATCCCACTGCAATATAACAAATTATATTATGCATGCCATATTTTTTTAAAAATCAAAATTTAAAAATGTGTGAAGTTATTTTTAGTATTTCTATTGTCTTGTCAGTTTCTATTTTTATTATTCTTTACTTATTTCTCTATATGTTTATTTTCTGTAAACCCTATATTACCTTTACCCATTCAGAATTCTTCTGTGTAATTGCCTAATTCTGTTTGATGTTTCATTCTTCTTTGGCATATAGCACGTTATGAACAAATCTAGTAGAGTCATTAGCTATTATTAAGTTTGAATTTCCATAAAATGCGATGTAGTCTCATCATGGATATGTGTATACATTCTCATCTATTTTTTTCCATTCCTCATTGTTCATTTCTCCATGTATAATCTTTTTTTTTCATAATTGGGAGGGAGGCCATGGAAGTGAATAGATTCAAAGTATTACACTTATACATTATTTTTGCATTTTTAGCTGAATACTGCAAACCTATTCCAGCAATAAACTGCTTACAGAGTTTTTTAAAGTTTAACACCTACACTTGGCTTTGTGTCTGGAAATAAGCCAAATGAATCATATTTGGGGTTGTGTTCTTAATAACTGAGAAGTCAGCCTGAGAAACAGTATTATAAATACTCTGTGTTTTGAAGCACTTTGTTCTGGTGTTTTATTTTTCCTAACACATATTGCATGAAAATTTAAAACAGACAAAATAAATCTATAAATACAGTTTTGACACAAGAACACTTTAACTTTTATTCAACTTATGATTCATTGTGATTAAGTTATATAGAGTTTGTTAAATGAAAAGAAGTAATGCTTGACAATTATACAGGCTCTTTTCACGCCACACCACTCTATTATTATTTCTAACTTATGTCAGCTATAACATCTTGCTGTTGATATAAGTAAAATAAAAATAGAAAAAAAAAGTTCTTTTCATGCTTTCACTCTGTTTTTTACATGTGCCATCTGGAATCAAAACTCTTTCTGGAAATAGAAATATGTAAATAATTAACTTAAATTCTTCATATTTTTGTAATGCTTCTTGATTTCAGGTGGGAAAGGAGGAAAGAAAAAGAAAAACAAAAATACTCCTAAGACTCAGAAAAATAATGGGTCTACCTGGGCCAATGTTCCTCTGCCACCTCCTCCAATACATCCACTTCCAGGAACAGAGTTAGAACACTATGGGGTGGATCCACAAGAACAAGGGTAATGTATTTTCCTTTGAACAATTTTGTATCCAGCTAAAGCTGTCAAATATTGTCAGGTGGGACAGCCATTTATTGTGAAGTTTGAAGAGAGATTGTAAGCGTAAGACTGTTCATATACATTTATTACAATAGTGTTTTAATCCATCTGGCTCAGTAATCCTTGCTCCATACACTTCCATTACAAATGCACATTTTCATCTCTCTACTGAAAGTTTAAGAGAAGATTCAATTTTAAATGATCTTCCATAGATAAGGATGTTTCTTTTATATCCTTAATTGCTACTGGTAATGTAGCAGTATGGTTTCTTTATTCTCCAGACTCTATTTCTCAAAGAAATATAGTGCTTAATAATTCAGATCAATAGCATGGACCTCACAGATCTAAGAGGTGGTATCTAAGAGATCTAGTTGAGATCTCCAGGTAGTCATGCTTAATTTCTAAATCATAGGGTTCCCATACTTTATAATACTTTGTAGAATCATTATTCAACTCTAAGCACTTTATATATTATAGCTTAGAGATGGAAATTCCAATCACAATATTTCTTGTATTAATAATAAATGTGAACTAGTGGTTAAGGTGCTGTCCTAGAAACCAGGAGACTGAATTGTAGCCCTGCCTTAAGCATGATAGCTGATTTGGTGACGTTGGGCTCTCTGTCTCTGCCCATCTCACCTCACAAGGTTTTTGGGGGGGGGGAAGGAAGATGAAGGAGTGTTATGTATGTTGCTGCCTTGAATTACTTATAAAAAGTAATAAAGTCAGAATAAAAAAATTAATAAATAAATTTAAAAAATGACCACCCAATAGAATCTATGCACATGTTCATAATATTTTTTTTAAAAAACCAGTATCACCCATTACCATTGAATTGATGGACTTCTTTTTACTGGCTGTGTTTAAGAGAAAGCTAGACTGTGTCTGTTGCAGACACTTAATTCCTAAACTGAACCAGGGTTAAATTCAAAGGTATAAATCAGGGGTGTCAAACTCATGTCGTCATGATGGCATCACGTGACGTATTGGGACTTTTTCCCCCTTCGCTAAACCGGACATGGGCGTGGCCAGCATGTGACGCATCTGGCCCGTGGGCCGGGAGTTTGACAGCCCTGGTCTAAATGGACTCGTTCAACTCTACAAATGTATGAAATGGATGACTCTGAGTTCATTGTGATATTTATTGGAATGATGTCCTAGTATACAGTAGACATTCTTTCATTTAATTCTTCAGCACACATTTTCATAGCTGAAATTCTTACCTAAAATTTGTTTTCATCAGAGAATGCTTTATGAAACTTAAAATCCTCGGTTAATAATGGAACCAAGATCTGGTACAATAAAAAACTAGGAGAAAAAGAACTGGAATTTCCCCAAAATGTTTCCCTTAATTCTGTTGGTGCATTGTATAGATAGTTTTTGTTCTACAACCATTCATTCAGGGATCATTCAAAGTTACAACAGTGCTAAATAAATAATAGTTATGACCAGTCCTCAACATTTTGTCTCTGCCAGCAACTTGCAATCACATGATTGCAATATGGGCAGTTGCAACCAGATTATACTGTACCTGATCAATTGCACTGCCTTACAATCATGTGATCACTATTTGCTATCTTCCCTGCCAGCTTTCCCAGAAAATCAATAAAGCTAGCAGGGAAAGTTACAAGCCACTAGGGTAAGTTTCCCCCATCTATGCACCCTTCCCCAGTCCATCTGTGTTCAAACCATGTCAAGCACTTGAGCCCCCACGCACATCTTCCTCAAGCCTCAACACATCTCCCTTGTACTGTCACATATCCTCCACGAGCCTTGCCGCACTTCCCTCATATCCCCATGTATGCTCATGCACCTTCACACACACTCCTAGGCCTTGCCACATTTCCTTCACACTCTTGTGCACCTCCATTCATCCTTGTGTATCCTCCCTGTACCTTCCTCAAATCCCTGTACATCATCATGCACCCTCCCCAACTGTCATGCAACCCTGCACACCCTCACCACACTATCTTGGCACCTTGCACACACTCACACACCCTCCCTGAGCCTTGTTGCACCTCTCTTGCACTTTTGTGCATCTCCTTGCACCCTCTACTGCCTGGCAGCTGTCACATGTCTGTCTGCAGGCAAGCTTTCAGGCAGCATAAAATTGCAACTTCCTTCCAGCTTCCTCACTGACTTGGTTGTGGGAAGCTAGCAGGAACTTGCTCATCTATCAACGTGGAATTCAGTTAACAATGGCAACTGGGACTGCAGGGATTGCTGTCGCTAAGTGATGCAGTTGCAGTTTATTATCACATCACTTAGCTACAGAAATTGCAATCTCAATTGCCATTGTAAGTCAAGGACTAAATATTTAACATTAATTGTCTGTCCAGTTATAAATAATACTAGCAAAACACACATCTGCATTTGTCCCATAGGTTGCACAATGATTTGTTTGCTTGACATTGCTGGTTATGTCAGCCAAAGGAAGGATATTTTAAAGACACTAGCAAGAGCTTTTTATTGTTGATTAGAACACTGTCAGAAATATCAAAAGTCAGAATAATATTTTTGAGAAGGGAGGAAAGATAAAATCTTAGCTTTACTGAAATAAACAAGTGACATGTTTATTTTAATTCTACAACTGTATGCTAATACTTCGCTTAGTAAATACCCTTTAGCTTATTTATTTTATTAGGTTTATATCTTACCTTTTTCCTGCAGGAATTCAACGCAGTATACATTTATTCCCCCTGTGTGACACTTCCAGTGTTAGCCTCATAATAGACCAGTATTGTAGTCTGAACATTTAGAAAGTCACCCTGTGAATTTCATGGTTGAGTAGAGTTTTAAGTCAGAGTGCCCTTAACAACAATGATGAATATCTACCATCTTTATTACATAATTGTTAAAACTTTAAGACTGAAATGTGAACCAAAATAATTTATTTTGTAGGTACAACAGTGATGATTGGTGCCCACCTTTACCAGTCCAGACATATTTGCATCAGGGAATGGAGGATGAACTTGAAGAAGATGACAGAGTTCCTACACCTCCTGTCCGAGGAGTGGCTTCTTCTCCTGCAATCTCTTTTGGACAACAGTCCACTGCAACATTAACTCCCTCTCCCAGAGAGGAAATGCAACCTATGCTTCAGGCCCATCTTGATGAGCTGACCAGGGCATATCAGTTTGATGTAGCAAAGCAAGCATGGTAAATGTGACCATCATCAAAATTCACTTGCATATGGTTAAAAAACTGATAGGTCCTAGCTTCAGCAGATAGACATAACTATATAATAAATAAAGAATTTGTTAGATTAATTATCTAATGGATAGATGCAGATTATTTCCTCTTGACAGAATCATGACATAAATGGCTTTATCACTCAAACTACCAACTAATGAATATAAGTTTCTTGAATTATATGACCATTTGTTTCTTTAAAAAAAAAAAAAGATTATCTGTTTTATTTAAGGTGAGTTATAAAATGGATCCCATTGCCTCCTCTACTTCAAAAGCCAATAAAATAGATATATAAAATATACTTCTTATATAAGGACTAGTGAATTGTGGAAAAAAGGTTACAGATAATTAAGTAGTGATTAATGAAGTACTTCTTTAATTTTGCTTTTATGCTTGAGTTGCTAGTTTCCATATTCTATTCCGAAGCTACATTATATCAGGTACAAACTATAACTGTATCTGTAGGAATGATCCTACGCATCCTTTCACAAATAGTTTTCTCATCTAGTGAGTATGATTTTCAAGTGAATGAAACTTAAATCCTTTCATCTAGTCATTCTAGAACTGTAAGTTAGGTAAAAAAAAAACCAATTGCTGTCAGGCCTGGAAGCCATCTTGGTCATTGGATCTTCAGGCCTGCCACATTTAGTGCTGTGGGAAACTGGGACGGGATTGTATGGAGCTGGGGAGATATATAGTCATAATAACATTCCTTTCTCCGAGCGTCAAGGTCACTCTGCCCTGGACCTGGAGGGGTGTGGCTGGGGGGCATCTCCAGTTGGGACGGTGCAGTGATTGGACCATGTGATACAGTAGTGGGTTCTAAAACCCGTTGCTGCCGGTTCACGCTCGCGCATTCACACGACACTTCTGCGCATGCGCAGAAGCGTCCCGGGCGGGTGGGCGGAGCCTCCCACCGCTACCGGTTTGCAGAACTGGGCCGAACCGGGAGCAACCCACCGCTGATGTGATAGACATGTGGGTGAGGGGGAAGGGACTTGAACTTTCTTTTGGGTGGGGAAAACCTGGAAGCTTTCAGATTCGGGTTTTCCCAGATGTGCCAATATGACATCTCTAATAAAGTGGAACTTTGAGGAATGCCTAGCCTCGGAGTCTTCTTTCATTGGGGGTATTACTTGGAACCCTGACAATTGCCATACAAATACTTTTGTTTAAATTCTTAATTGCAACCTACAGTTTTATCAATTCCTAAATAAAATATACATCATTACAATATTAATTAGTACAATAATAATTATTATATTAACGTAAATGGTAATTTTACCTTTTCTGGCGATTCTCCTTTTCTGTTTTCTGATTCTCCTTTTCAAGTTTTACTCACTGGTTCTATCTTTACAAGGCTTCAACAGAGAATTGCTGGAAGGGCTACAGTACCCTATTGAAGTGAAACCCAGTGATGGGACATTGTCTCATGCAGTATTCATAAAGAAAATGCTATGCCCAAGATAGAATGGATGAGTGGATTAGAATGGGAGAGAAAATATAATGGAATTTCCTTTCAATTAATATTTTCATGTGGCAGAATTGTCTCTGTCCTTCGAAAAAGAACTGACTTCTCTTAAAGTACAAAGCTTTTTCATGGAAAAATAATATGAGTATATTAATATTTGCACTTTTTGTGTAGCCACTCTGAATCAGTGAGAATGGAGACTATAGAAGGAAATGTTTTTAAAATACATTGCATTTTTTACTTCAAATATAGGGGGTATCATTACTATGTGGAGCTTTATACTGTTTCATTTGCTACCAATTTGCCTTTTTCTATATTCTCCTTATATTACAAGCACCAAATGCAAGCACTTAGGTTTTGTTTTTTTAAATAATCTAGTTCAAATGCCCATAGACTATAGTTCTATGAAGGCTAGAAGTATTTTTAAATGCTTTAAAAAAAGAAACTGTGAATATATAGCTTATCCTGCAGGAACAAGCTGACTCCCTTGTTCCTTATCATCTGAAAGCCTATGGAATTTGGAAGAATTGGTGCAGCCATAGAGACTATATGAAAAGCACGGGTTAAGGGGTCAATCAATTAGTTTCTATACTGCTTCTGTGACCTCGGAGAAGCAGTGATAATGCTAAAATCCTTTCATTTCTTGGCAGACACTTTCTTAAAATAGAGATTCTCTGGGTCTCATGTAATTATGGTCCTGCAAAAAGGACTGTCAGGAAAACAAGCTTGGACAATTGCAGGGATTCTTTCTTTCCCTTCCTTCCCTTAATTAAATGTGTTCGTGTTTCAGTGTTTCACATAAAGTTGATGGAGAGATACTTACTAGCAATTTAAGAATCAGTTTAATTTTAGGAATTACCAGCTTTTAAAAAATCTTGCTTAAATACAAATCAGAAGGTATAGTAAACATGAGAGTGGTCACTGAAATTAAATATATGTAGAGCTCACTCTAATGGGTTGAGAACTTTCTAGCATTTCCTAAGATTTTTTTTTTAACTGGAATACTCTTATCCAGCCTTCCTGTAGAGTTTTAGAAGCTGAAATACCAAACCTTTTCCTATATTATCAAATTGACATGTTATGGAATTAAAATAATACGTTCCAAGGTGCACTGGTATGTTTTATCACAGTACAGTAACCTTTACATGCAACTGTTTGAAATCTTACATTGTGTGCTGGCAAGTTGCCTCCAAACCCAGCTGCCCTGCTGTCTGCCCATCATTTGTCTCAAGCACTAATCTTACAATATATACAGATTTCTCTCACATGCTTTAAAATGGAAGGAGTAATTAAACCTCATTATCCATCTGCAATTAATTCCCTGAAATTGATTCTTCAAGTAGTTATCTTAAATTCATGTAATCCATTCTTATCCTTTCTCAGAAGAATTTCCTGTTATTTCTCAAGTGAACAGAAACAGAAATACCTCCATAGGAGTACATGGGGAGGAGGTGCAGAAAGGATTGAAGGTGGGGGGAGCGAGACTCCTGATATTTATGATGAGATGAGATGAGATATTGTTATGTTATGTTGTTATGTTACGTTACATTATGTTATGTTACATTGGGGCCGGATAGTGTAGTTGTTAGAGTGTCAACTTTGACGGGGAGACCAAGGTTCAAATCCTAACTGGTAGCTATCTTACCAGTAGAGTCCTTGGGCAGCAACATGCTAATGTTTCATCTGCCTATCTCAAATATGAGAGTGACACAAACAAGGAGTATTGTGGCAGTTCAGACATTGCCCCAATTAACAAGGTTTGCATAAGATTTTGGGGAACCACAGCACTCTGATGATAAGTGCACTACTGGAACAAGCCATGCATAGACAAGACAAAATAATCTGGAATTGCTTCTACAACAGTAGATTTAATGAGATGGGATATATGAAATGTATGAGTGAATTATGGATGGACAGAAGACCTGCATCCCCATTAACTGAGAAACAGTGCTTCAGAACAATGAAGAAAAAGCTGGTGCCACAATTAGAGATAAATCAACTACACATTATTCTGAACTCAACAATACCTGGAAGAAAACTGGGGTGCAGCCAACAACTAAAAATAGAATGTCACTGCAACCCGCTCCTTTACAGAGCATAGCAGCTGGTGTGAGGCAAAAGATAAAGTAGTTACAGCGAACCTTCAAAAACCCGTTTATCAATGGTCAATTGGGAAGTACCATCAGATAGTATGCTAGAAGATGTTAATAGAGCCTGTAGGAGATGACCAGGCTGAGCCCAAGGGAGAGTTCAAGCATTTCATCAGTCTCGACATCCTTTGCACCCACAAGAGATCTAAGTGCAGTCCATCTTGAATTGATTTTTAGCTACATCCAATTTGCTATGACCGTTACTAGTTCAGATTATTTTAGAGAGTGTTAGCATGCAATAAACTTGTATTCATTTGAACTGCCTTGCTTCATGATTGCTGCACTTAATAAAGCCCGCATGAAAATCCCTACAACCACCATAACTCAAACAAATATACTGGTATATGCTACAGTTGCTGTAATCCTGGCAATACTAGGCTACACAGTCAAGGAGACTAGCAGTACATACCCTCTCTGGAAAATGAGGTTAGAGACTAAGATTAAGGTAAAGAATAAAGGAGAATATTTGTAACTCAAGGTTGAAATGAGGGGTCCTTGGTGGTCTCTTAGCTTGGTTGCTTTCTGCAACCAGCTTTTCTTGCAGATGTTTCATTACTCAAACTAGGTAACATCATCAGTGTGAGTAAGTAGTGGAGTTTGCTCTCAGTTTATATTCTAGTGCCGTGATGGCAAACCTATGGCACGCGTGCCACAGGTGGCACGCGGAGCCATATCTGAGGGCACACAAGGTGTTGCCCTATGTCACCTCCAGTGCACATGCGCGCGCTGGCCAGCTGATTTTCAGCCTTGGGGAAGGCCGTTTTCGCCTTCCCCTGGCTTCAGGAGGCTTCCCTGAAACCTCCGGAGTGTGAAAAATGGCCCAACGGGCGTACTGGAAGTTCGGAACGGACTTCCGGTTTTCCTGTTGGGTCATTTTTCACACTCCGGAGGCTTCAGGGCTTCCCTGAAGCCTCCAGAAGGTGAAAAACGGCCCAATGGGCAAACTGGAAGTTCAGAACGGACATCCGGTTTGCCCGTTGGCCCATTTTTCACACTCCGGAGGCTTCAGGGAAGCCTCCTGAAGCCTCCAGAGAGTTAAAAATGGCCCAACAGGGGGGCGCATGCGTGGGGATGCACTCCCATTTTTGGCACACAAGAAGGAAAAGGTTTGCCATCACTGTTCTAGTGGCTTACCCTCAGTGTTGGTGGGGGTGGTCTTAAGAAGTTCTTTGGTTGAGCTGTTTACTACTAGCTTGTTTGGCAGCTCCCTGATTGGGGTATTGTTTACTTCTTGATTGTTGGTCTGATATTAATCTTGGAGTTAATCTATGCTCATAAGGGTGCTGATTGCTGGTGGAAAGGTATTTTGGTCTTTTTGTTCCCTTTTTGGCTTGTAGATTGTCTCTTTTATATGTAGATATTGTTTATGTTTATGTGCCTATTGATGGCTAATTTGTCAGAGTACCGAGTCTCCAGAAATTCCCTAGTGCTTTTGGACTTGGCTTGGTCTAGGATGGTCATAGTTTCCTAGTTGAACCTGTGGTTAAATCTGTCCATATGTTGTGAAATTAAAGAGTTTTCATCATGTTTTCTGACTGCTGGTTGGTGTTCATGGATGTGTTCTGACAATCTTCTGCCTTTTTGTCCTACATAGTGGCAGTTGTAGTCATTACACTCTATGTTATAGATGACTTCTGTTTTTTCCTCTGGGGCTGCTGGGTCTTTTGGTTTACTTAGGATGTTTTGAAGGACTTTAGTTGGCTTGTATGCTATGCTGATTCCATGTGGTTGTAGTACTCTGTTGGTAGTTTATGATATGTTCTTGATGTGTGACAGTGTTATTCTTTTTATAGCTTATGTTGGTTGTGCTATATTGGGTTGAGTGGTCAGGCACTTTTTGCAGCAACCCTGAACAGCAGAAAAAGGAAACAGAACATCTATACAAATCTTCCAACAAAATGGATATCCACACAACTTTAACAAAAGAGCTTGATATTTCCAATGAAGGGTGCATGGCCTTATTTTGATCTAGTGCCAGAACTACATCTTTAACTGGAAGATCCTGATGCTTGATTTTGTTTCATCTCTATTCCAAACAATACTGCTTATTATTAACTGAGTTAGGGTCAAGATTTTGTCCTGAAATATGAACTCTTAAAGAACTTGGAACTACCAGACCTCCTTCTCTATTAGAAACCTGAGAAATTATTTTAAAAATATCCATTCCATCAGTGCATATGCTCTGATATCTACCAATTGTTCATAAACAGGGCTGTTCTCTTGATATCCAATACGGTGTGTGTATGTGTGCATCTTCAAGTCAGTGTTGTCTCCTGGTGACTGCCAGGACATCTTCCTGCAGTTTTCTTGGCAAGATTTCAGAAGTGCCATTGCCTTCTCCCTAAAGCTAACAGAACATGTCCAGCCCACCATCACCCAGTTGCCTTTGTGTCAACAAACCAAGATTAGAATTAATTATCTTCTGGTGTATTATTATTATTATTATTATTATTATTATTATTATTATTATTATTATTATTATTATTATTTTTTTATTGTACAATTTTCTTGGGTTGTATATAAAATTTCTATATTTACAATAACAGTGTACAGTCTGGGTACAACCTCTTTTAAGTATAGTTAGTAAATCTTATACACACAATAATTATGACTACTGTTCTCAGATCCTATTCGCCATCGTCTTCACTTATCCTTATTTAAAAAATTTGTGTTATTTAGTTAAACCCTCTGTTCAGTTATCTCTATACTCAACTGATAATATCAAACATTATAGACATCATATAGAGATCACATTTATAACAGTTATCCAAATAATCATAAGGTTTACTTGTCTTGATTATTCGATATTCATTATTCAATTATACAAATTACTTCATCTTTGTTTACATATCCACATTTCTAACTTCTGCTTCTATTTTCTAATCACTAATAAAATAATTTCCAAATTAAACAAGTAATATTTTCCCCATTTCTAGTTTCTATCTTTATACTAGTTCTTAATAGAACAACTCCTGTATTAAACAGTATTCTACATTTATCCCTCATCTCTTGTCCGCTTTCGTATCTCCACTCTTATTGACTTCTTGGCACATCTCCCATACTCCTCCCTTGTACAAAATTTCTTTTTGCACTGCTCTTTCCTATCATACTTCCTCACAAGTTTGTATTGCAACCATTATGAGTCATTTGACATATTGGAAGACCAATCAATCAATCAATTAGAATAGAGCTGGAAGGGACTTTGGCGGTCTTCTAGTCCAATCCCCTGCTCAAGCAGGATACTCTATCATTTCAGATAGGTTGACTAGCACACACAAGGTTTTCATAAGTCAATAACTAGATGAAGAAAAAATACCTTAAAAATATTTTTCAGGAATTGGTGAGTTTTGCTTATTGGGGACTAGCCAATATTTGGTTGATCTTTGTCTCAGAAGACAAAAATAAGGCTCTCCAGTTCTGACTCAAAATGTATTAGAATTGACTTTTTACTGTGGTCTTGAAACTATTGATTTCCTTTCTTATTTTCTGTAGGACAATAGCCCATGCAACTTTCAATTATTAATTATTTTAATATTTTATCTTAATGTTGCTTCTGCTTTTAATTCTATTACATATTAATACACCTTTGGAAATACAACTTGAGTGTTTATGTAAACTGAAAAAGTGAATAGAAATTTGGTAAAAAAATAAATATCACACAAATTATATATCAATAATTTTACTGAGGTAAAATTAATATTAAATAAATTAAAAGGCTCTGTTACATTATTATTGAGTTAAAAATAACTGCATCATTTTCAGAAGTAGCCATAAAATATGGCTTTATCGTGATATCTATGTAAACATAACTAAGAATGCTATTACGTAAACATTTTGTCTTAGCTATCTTTTGAGCTCTAATAGTAATGGGAAAAATCCTTATATATGTATCTTGACTTTTATATCCCCACAAGTGCATCAAACATATATTCAAGAGATTTACTATTTACTTTCTTTAACAGTGATTTATCGAGAGCATTAATAGTTTGAATAAAACCATTATTTTTATTCTCTTGGATGTACTACATTCAAATTAGCATACATTGTATTACAATGATGATAATTGGCTGTAAAATTAGGAAATAGACATGCAAGAAAAAATAAGTTTCAGAGCGCCTACAAATCCTTCAAAAGTGTCATTTTTCTCCTTAAATATAGACTCACTCTGCATTACCATTAAAACGTATTTCCAACTGATTGCAGTCAACGTTAAGGAAGATGCATAAATTACACGAATGGCCATAAATGGCAATTTAAAGGATTTAAGTTTGGCTAGATAATGGTCTCAGCTTTTTAAATAAATTGGTAAGTACAGTGCTTAATATATATATTTTCCTCTTTGTTCTAGGCACAATCAAATCAATATTCAGCCACCCCAGACCCCAGCTCCCCCATTAGGATATGTCTCTGGAACATTAATATCAGATTTTGAAGCAGACATTCCAGAGGATGAAGATGAGGATGATATTGAAGAAGAGGCTATAGAAATCACAAGGCCATTACGGGACCTAGAGCATACTTCAGGCTGCAGCATGGACAATCTTGACAGCTCTGTGACAGGTAGGAAAAGAACGCTGATAAGCCCTAATTGTGAATGCAGAAAAAAATGTTATAAATAATAAACTGTGAGTTACAAAATCAAAAACAAACAAAAATAATCCAAGGTAACTCAATCTGAATTGATAATAAAATTACTATGGTAGAAATGGACAACATTCAATTTATATATGAATTTCATAACCTTAGAAAGGTTCAGACCTAAAGCAGTTTTTGCCTTTGGAAGCCCAAGCATGCATACTCCACATACGTGATTAAAGTTACTTTGATGTATTTAAGTTATTTAATGTTTGCAACCACACTGCTTTCCCAACTATTTAAGTATGAAGATTTCAAAACTAAATCTACTTTAAATCCAATCCAAGGCCTTTATATGAAAGAGTGATTTCTTAGTGTACCTGTATGCTAAGTGCTTTGCCTCAATTTTCTTAGAACTTCTGGCATAGTTTTTAAACAAAAATTCTCCATATTTCTCCATATACCCCAAGTTAGCAATAGACCATATACCAAAACATCAAGTTTTTTTAATGACTGCTTTTAATTCTATCACCATCTTGTGTATGTAATTGATCTTCATATTTATAATGTTGTTAAGTTTTAGGTTTTAGAACAAAGAACATTAATATATGCTAACCCTAACCCTAAATCGTAGGGCAACAATACTGTTGGTGCCTACTTAGCCCGACATGTGGAACAACATTTCTAAATTAAAATATCCATATGAGTGGTAAATGTATATTTAGGTACTTCTTTCCAGAACTCTTTTATGAAACCAAGTGAATCAAATATGTATGGGTCTGTCAGTTATTATAGATGAAAACATCATGAACTTCATAAACATGAGATTTTTCATTTATAATGAAAAATAAATTGAAACCACTTAACCTAATTTATTTCTTTTTGGAATTTCAGTCTTCTCCATCTGTATCATGCTTTATTTTTTCTTATTGCTGAAAGTCACAAAAAGTTCTCAGATTTATTCAAGTTGTTAGCATGCACTTAGAACATTAAGCAGTTGTTCAAATGTTGCAGAGCAATAAAATAATAGGATAAAATGGCATCTTCCTGTGCTTCCATTACTGTTTTAAGCACTAAAATTAATTTATGATCAGTCTTCAATTCATTTACATGCTATTTAATGCTAAATCCACTCTTGCAGATGAATCTGTATTCCTACATCCATTAGGCTTGAGTATAATTCAGTTTTATAATATGATCTGTTAATTACTGCTTCATTTTTTAATGAGATAAAAAAATTATCATTTAGGTCCCTTGTTTTGGAACACAGTTATGAGCAATGAGCATCTTATTTCTACCAATTACATAGAACTTTATAGAAAATAAATGTACAAAAATAACAATTAAAATGTATTATTTATCTAAACATTTCCATATATGATTCTAATAATTTAATGGAAGTAATTATGATATCACAGTTACTTGGCAGGGACACAAAAAACGATGGAGCTATCAGTAACACAAATATTGCATTACTAAGTTCATTGGATAATTTTTTATTTAATTAAATGATTTATATGGCCACCCAACCTGCAAATGACAACTTTGGGTGGCTAACCTAGGATTAAAAACATAGAACAAAAGAGCCAACAAAGAGAAAAACAGGAAAGTACCACATAGCCCAGGTCGAGTCATGATGGCCATAAAACAAACAAACAGGTTTTCAAAGCCTTATAAAAAGTGAAGCAAGATCAGAGTCGTCCATACCTTGGAATGTAAGCTGTTCTAAATGATAGTATACAGAACTGGGAAGAGGATTTTGGCACAAATATTCAGGAAACATTACCTAGGCAAAAGAGGATGAAAGTATTTTTAAGTCCATAACAACAAAATAACATTCAGAAGTGGCTCAGGGAGATGCAGTGAATTATAAGGAGGAAGGAGGTACAGCACAAGCAATGAACATAAAAAAGCAAAAAGAAACCACACATTAAAAAAGCATATAAAATATCAATCAAACTTAAAATGTAAAGGACCAAAAAGGGATCCCACTCAATTGGACTTGAATGGAGAACTGGGGGGGGGGGGGGGATGGAAGAGATCTTAACATTTTTTGTAAAGAGAAACAAAGTTGGTCTCTATCATATATGTACAGTATTCCAGGCATTTATATATCATATAAATGCCTGGAAAACACTACCCGACTCTGTGGTTTCATCCCCAAACCCCCAAAATTTTAACCTTAGACTATCTACTGTTGACCTCACCCCATTCCTAAGAGGTCTGTAAGGGGCGTGCATAAGTGCACCAGCGTGCCTACCGTCCCTGTCCTAATGTTCCCTTTTATTTTTATTCATTTCATGTATTCAAATTATGTATATACTTTATGTATTATCTAATACGAGATTGACAAAATAAATAAATAAATAAATAAAAATAATATATCAGGAAAGAATATTTCAGACCACAAGGACAGGCACTAAATATATATGATTCCCAAGTCCAATGAGATTGCAAAATTTAAAAGGGGGGACCTGGACCATATTTAATATAGTAAGTTCTCATTTACTGACTTACTGTTCAGCAACCATTTGAAGTTATGAGGGTGCTAAAAAAATCATTGAAATCATTCACTGATCACCATTACAGTCAGGATGCTTTGTCCTGTGCATGATCTGTTGTTTTGCCCCACAGCCTTGCAGTTCAGAGTGATTGGAGAGGAAGGGATTACAAAGGAGTAAGCAGGCACACAATGAGGAATACACCAGGCTGTTTGCATAGCATGTTCATGGCTGCTAGCAAAACACGTTGCTTTCAGTGTTTATTCTCCATTGTGTGCCTGCCTATAATCTATCAATATTACTACAGAGATATAATGCATACTGAATAATAATCAGTTTTCCTGTTTTGGGGTCCAAACTGTCCAGATTCAGCTTATGTCCAGTTAATAATTCCAGCAATATATCATATTACAGGTATGATCCAGGTATTGATGGCTTTGATGGTGTTTCCACCATCCACTTTTGTCTTTAGCAGTTTTCTGACACCTTGGATGTATTCTGTACTAATCACATTTTTAACGTGTCCCTGCTTTGATGTTATCCAACTGTAAAATGACTAGAAGCCTGTAGACTTCGTCCTGATGGCTCCCTTATGGTTGGACAATTCAGCATTTCAATTCCATTACTGTTCTTGATTTAATGCCAGTTAATTGCTACTATAGCACATTTTTCTGTTTTCCATTGCTATATCTGTGCTAAAAATTCTTATGGTGTTTGTCAATGACTGGATTTCGATTTCTGATTTTCCGTAAAGCTTCAGATCATCCATGTAAAGGAAATGTGAAATTTTTATTAGCATTTGTTCTTTGATAGCCAAGATTTTTTTTTCCTTTCAAAATCACTGAAAATGGGATCATTGCAATAATAAATAAGACATGATAATGAGTCACCCTGAAAAATGGCTCCCCTAATGTTGACAACTCCATATTTTTCATTTCCAATAATAAATTCTATCTTTGACTGCTTCATTATTTTTTCTATAAAGATTCTAAAGTTTTTACTGATACCCGTTGTTTCCAAACGTTTGATGATCCAACTTTGTGGTAATGAATCAAATAGCTGTTTATAATCAATCCAGATATATGTCAATTGGTTTTTCCAAACCGTTTTATAAATCAGAGGTTGACCTTTTGTACTTCCACTTTTTCTATTATTTCCTTTCTGTTCTACTGGAATGATGTTGTTTTCTTCCAAAGAATCACGCTTGTTCTCTGCTATTATACCTTTGAATAATTTGAGCATTGTAGGCAAGCATGCTATTGGCATTATTAATACTTACGGTTCATCACCCAGTTAGCCAGATGCAGCGCAAAAGTTGGAAAGTTTCTCAGAAAATAAAATGCTGCCCTTGTTACCTTTCTGGTAGTTCTTCCTATAAAACAACATCTTAAATGAAAATATTTTAAGAATGTTTTTATTTTTTATTTTAGGCAAACCACATTCCGCTTCTCAGAAACTTCGCCCAACCAGCCCATTTTCTACTGACAGCAATACTAGCATAATCCAGAATCAGAGTCAAAGGCCTAGGCCTAACCCTACCAAAAAACAGCCATCCTTGCCTCATCGTAGAGAAGGCATGGCAGATGGTAAGTTGCCTGGTTTAAAACGATTTCAGTGGCATGTGAAAAATAAATCCATTGTTATAAATGTTTATTAAAATACAATTAGTCATCTAATTGTATGTTTGCATCTTTGTTCAATATCAGAAAATAACAAATTAAGACTGGGCTTGGTATGTAAAAATTGTTCTGTTGCAAACTTCGGAACAATATTCAGACTTTAGGTAGAACTGTTATTTATTTATGTATACATTTAAAACTTAAGGACATTGCAAAGCTAAGTTTTAAGTCAACTTTTTCTTTTATATTGTGTTCTTTCTGTCACACAACTACAGTAAATATGTTCTCTGTGTTTCAGATCTGCCCATATAAAGCTTACTTGGTCAATGAAAGCTCAATATCCTCTTTAATCCTATACATTTAGAGATGATATCATATTCTCAGGTTTTTGCAAGGCACTTGCCTTTTTAAAAACCATGTACTATAATTGTATATGTATATGAGAGAGACTTATCATACGTATTTTACATTAAGGCTTGCATGCGTTTTTCAGAAATCTAAGAGAAATCTAAATCTAATTTGGTGCATAATTACCAGCATTCTACAACATAGCCTTATAAACTTCGGGTGCAGCTAAAACTTGCAAAGCCTGACATACACAGATACACTTCTCTGCATCTCAACAAATTAGCCTAATCCTTTCAATATTAAATTATTGACTAAACGTAATATGATTGCTTTTATATCCATTTTTCATTATCCTATCATTCATATCTGTGGAGAAAAAAGTTTCAACAGTGTTTATTTGTCTTGACCCATGAATTGGTAGAAGCTATATCTTTGAGCAAATAGGTATAATTCTGGCTTTGTCCAACAAGAGAAAAGAACTGATTGCTGAAAGTCAAGTTCCTTTGTAGACTAACCAGCATTTCTAACACATGCTCAGTGTCATTTTTGTCATTATATGTGTTAATTACCTTGTATAATATCACTTAAGATGATTTAACAGATAGCAATAGCAATAGCACTTAGATTTATATACCGCTTCATAGTGCTTTACAGCCCTCTCTAAGCGGTTCACAGAGTCAGCATATTGCCCCCAACAATCCGGGTCCTCATTTTACCCACCTCGGAAGGATGGAAGGCTGAGTCAACCTTGAGCCGGTGAGATTTGAACCGCCGAACTGCAGCTAGCAGTCAGCTGAAGTAGCCTGCAGTGCTGCACTCTAACCACTGCGCCACCTCGGCTCTCTTGTGTGTGATTAGTGCATACTTTTCTTAATAATACTGTAAACTATTTTAGTAGACAGGATATATAGTGGAAATGTTCTTCATGAGAAAAGGGTTATAATGGCTGTTTCAAGGACTAAAAGCCATGGTGGTGCAGTGGTTAGAATGCAGTACTGCAGGCTATTTCTGCTGACTGCCTGCTGCCAGTTGTTGGGCAGTTCGATTCAAGGTTGACTCAGCCTTCCATCCTTCCAAGGTCAGTAAAATGAGGACCCAGATTGTTGTTGGGGGCAATATGCTGACTCTGTAAACCTCTTAGAGAGGGCTGTAAAGCACTGTGATATATAAGTCTAAGTGCTATTGCTAAAGGCTGCAATCTAAATTTAAAAAAACATTAACTTAAAGAAGTTCATGAAGTGAGAATTCTAACTGTCCCACTTACCTCCCACAGCTTCATTTATTGCTTGATTGATGTGTTGAATAGAATAAAGAGAGACAGAAGGGAGGCAGAAAGGGGAGAATTATTTTTTCAATGAATGTCCAGATAGTTACGCTGACTACAGAGATTGCCTTAACTGAGAACATTACTATAAAAGTTCCATCTTACAGGTTTATTTGTTTTTGTTTTAAAAAAGAAAAGGCTCCTCTGGGATATTGGGTCCTCCTGAGTGTATAGATAGCTTGGCAAAAATTACAGAGATGGTCCTCCACTAGTTTCTTCTGGGGTTTTTTTTCTTTTTGTGGGAGAAGGATTGTCTTTCTAGCCTGCAGTCCTGAGATTTCTTGGAGGTCAGAAGCAAACATACAAATATGAGTCTGCTTAGTTTTATCAAAATCACTCAAGGCCCGGGGGCCGAATGCGGCCTGCGGGGTGCTTAGATCTGGCCCACGGGGCTGCCCTGGAAAAAGTGAAGGACTGGCCCGCGGTGCCTCTGTCAGTGAAAACGGAGCTCAGGAGGGTTGCACGTGGCCCTCCCGAGCTCTGTTTTTGCTGGCAGAGGGGTTCAGGAGGCTGTTACAGCTGAAAATGGAGCTTGGGAGCCCGTTTTTTCTGGCAGAGCGCTCGGGCCACCACAAGCGCCTCTGACACGAGTGACGTCGAGCTGGTCACGCCCACCCCAGCCACCCGAGGACAAACACAACCCCGATGCAACCCTCAATGAAATCGAGTTTGACATCCCTGAGCTAACACTAACTAGGTGCTTGTATAGGTTTTGCAAATGTGTAATAAGAAATATAGATAATCTCGGCCAACTAAAATAGTTTTTCTGATAAAATATTCACCTGACTAAAAGCAGTAAAATATATAAAGCTTAATAATTTTAATAGACAATATTAATAAAGCCATTTTTTGTTATATAGTTTAAAATGTTTCACTGAATTTTATAAAACTATTTAAATTTTTTAGATCTTCCACCACCACCAGACCCACCTCCTGGTCAGGGAATAAGGCAACAGATAGGTACTGGCCAACGTGGGGGTTCAACAGAAAGAAAAGGAAGCTCTTTAGAGCGACAGCATACAGCCAACATAGATGAAACAAAGAGTTCTTTGGATCGTCAAGCTAGAACATCACTAGAGTGGCAACGGCAAACCCAAGATTGGCTAACCTCCACAGAACTTCAAGGCCAGCAAAAGCAAGCCTTTGGATCAGGTGTGTAATTGTAATCTCAGAGCAGCTTAGGCAATTCCCTAAATCTGTTACAATGTACTATTAATTTGCTTACAAATGGTGAAGGTCAAGGCTTACAAAGCAACAAAGGATATCAATTAGCATTTGACATCCATTGTTATTTGTTCTTACAATGGTGAAGTATTGAATGCACCTAACCGCTAACATTCTGATTGCATGCTTTCTTTTAGGAATTACTAATGCTGTTATTCTATACACCTGAAGCATTTATTTATTATCTGAACAATTATCTTTAAAAAAATATATTCGTTGTGTTTTTTAAGCCATTGATCTAGATTTTTTGCATGCTTAGTGCACTAAATATCTTTATGTTCATTAGCAAACATTGATTCATATATAATTCATATAATTTGGAACAGATTTCAGTTATGAACTATGAACTAAATATTTAAAAATTGCTTTACCACCATCTTGTTTGTTTTCTACTGGAATCAATAGAATTTAAATGTATTAATCTTGGTGGAATTCTACTTCTAGGTGATATATTTTTCCCAATAATTTTATTAAGGATTATATTAAATCTATAAATTTAATATACAGTATGTCACAGAAGTGAGTACACCCACTCACATTGTGTAAATATTTAGTATATCTTTTCATGTGACAACACTGAAGAAATGACACTTGGCTACAATGTGAAGTAGTGAGTATACAGCTTGTATAACAGTGTAAATGTGCTGTCCCCTCAATTCGTTTTTTCAGATCCTCAGAAAGTTCATTGCCATGAGGTGCCATGTTGAACTTCTCGTGACCAGTATGAGAGAGTGATCTCCTTTGTTGCCAGTTTAGACATTAATGGTTGTGTGTTGCGTTATTTTGAGCGCACAGCACATTTACACTGTTATACAAGCTTTATACTCACTACTTTACATTGTAGCCAAGTGTCATTTCTTCAGTGTTGTCACATGAAAAGATATACTTAAATATTTACAAAATGTGAGGGGGTGTACTCACTTCTGTGACATACTGTAAGAACCTAACACAAAAATAGATTACAAAAGAAACAGAAATATTTAAGTTTAGAAAAAGAATCAACTACCAAGAAAGAAGTAGTAAGAAAAACCACCTTCATCCCTAGCAAGTATATTCATCATTAACAACTTATCATTGTCTCTTAAAATACAACCAAATGCATCTTCATCCTACAACTCATCCTATTTTCTATGAATTCATCTCTAAATCTTCAACATTCCTTATTAATCAGCAAGGGTCCAGTAAAAAATTGAAAGAAAACCTAAGAACATAATTATATAGTCCTCCTTTCCATTTAATCAAAATACCCTTTATCTTCCCCTTAGTAATCAAACTGTAATCCAAATTAACAAACATTACACAAATTAAGAAACATATCAAAAATACATATCAAAAATAATAACATTCGTTCAAGATAACCATTAAGCATCACCAGAGGTTTCCTTGCTCCAGCCATCCTTAAGTCTTGGTGAAGTTCTAACTCCTATTTTTTCTGCTATTTTTATTTCTCATGAATAAAGGCAAATATGCATGTCCTAGGATAATGTTGCCAGGATCCAATCTGGGTTGGTCACCAGGACCAGAGGTTTTGTCTTCTGAGCTTTCGGACTAGTGCTGGAGCCCATCCTCAGAGAACTTCTCTCTAGCAGTTTTTATTTTTATTTCTACTCTTGGAAATTTTGTCATCTTTATCCAAGTCCATCTGTAATTTCCATTTCATAATTCCAGTACATCTCTTATATTCCAATTTTAAAATATAATCCACATGTTATAGAATGGAATGGAGCTGGAAGGGACCTTGGAGGTCTTCTAGTCCAGCTCCCTGCTCAAGCAGGAGAACCTATACTGTTTCAGATAAGTGACTGTCTAGTCTCTTCTTAAAAACCTCCAGTGATGGAGCGCCAATGATTTCTGAAGGCAAGCTGTTCCACTGGTTAATTGTCCTCACTGTTAGGAAGTTTCTCCTTAATTCCAGATTGCTTCTGTCTTTGGTTAGTTTCCAACCATTGTTTCTTGTCTAGAATAATTTGACCCCCTTTTTTGATACATTATTTGTATGTCCTTAATTTTTAAATGATCATTCTGTTCCATTGGTAAATCCAATATATCCATCTATATTATATTATATATTATAATTTTTAAGTACACCTTAAATTCCATTTTGGTTATCTTTAGGGGTTTCTCTTTAATATCTGCTTTTGATTCCAGTATACAATCAAAAAGTCATGCATTTCTTGAACCCAAGAATCAAATATTTCTTTTAAACTCTATAACACCCACACCCACCCACCCACACACACACAATAAAGATCTTACAAAGCTGAAAATACATGATTTCCCCTCTTTTTAAACAGATTGAAGAGAGATTCACAAAGTGACTGGTAAATTTGCTGTTCCAAAGATTTTTAAATCTTAAAGGAACAATAAAATAAAATAAAATAAAAGTCTGAAGTGATTAAAAATATGGCGTTGGTCGAACCTTAAGTCCAGGAAAGGCTGCATTTATGGCTCAGAGCACAATGGAATCCATGAGTCCCAGCTGATTGCAATCGGCTGCAAAAACATCAGTTACTGACATCTACTCATAAAAACAGGTCTCCACAGTATGAATGGTTAATCACAATATGTTCCAAAGAGAATTTCAGCAATCTAGATCTAACATGCAGCAGCTTTTTAGGCTGTAATGTCTCCTGCACTCTGCAAAGCAGAGAAAAATGTTGGGCATTGGTTCACTGTTCCTCACCAGAAGCCTGGAATTTTATTCTTAAATTGTAATGCATTCTATAGACCTATGCTAAGAAACATTGAATGTGATCTTGTATCATATTAAAGCATAGGAAATGTTTATTGGTAACATTTTAGTTTTTGTATGTAAGTCAATCAAATAATTTCCCAAGTACTAAATATCTTTGGAAATAATACCAAGTAAGTAATTAAACATGCTGATCGTACAGTTCTTTATCTTAATTGAAAATTTATCATAATTCTAGTGATGAAGAAAAAGCATTTTTGTACACTGAGCAACAATAGTTACTCAGTAATCAATTATTATCTCAGTCTGCAAATTGTGTATTTTTTCTATTTATTTAAGGCACCATGTTTTGTTTTCATTATGAGCAGTTTAATTTTAGAATGAATATATGACTGTGTTCCTTTGAGCAAAATGTAACTCCTAATTACTGCCTGAACTAATCCTTGAAATTTCCTTGGCAAGATTTTTTTTCAAAAAAGCATTGCAATCTTCTGGAGAGCAAATAGTCCAAGGTCACCCAGCTGGCTTTGAACCTAAGCAGGTCTAGAACTCATGGTCCCCATATTTCTAGGTTGGTGCCTTAACTAATACACTAAACAGGCTTATTTTGAGCAAAAGGGATGCATATATTTCTCTTTCCACAGGTTTAGTTATTTTAAAGTATCAGGCAAATCTATTAAATTCATCTGTACATTTAGCTATTTTGAATGAAATATATATAAATTTCCAATTCCCAAAACTTAGTAGTTACTCAAATTTTTGAAACTGAATGTAAGATTTCATATACAGTATATAGGTGAGTCTATTGATTCCTAATGCACAAGCCAATTTCAAAATTTGTATATGTGAATCATACTATATCGAAATTCTTCTCATTATGTTTTCAGAAGAGACATTGGTGCCATATAGCAAGCCTAGCTTCCCATCCCCAGGTGGTCACAGCTCTTCAGGTACAGCATCTTCTAAAGGATCAACTGGACCCAAAAAAGCAGATGTCATGAAAGGAGGTCATCAGCGCAACATGAGTGACCTCATTGATGTAGGATATATTGGATTAAACAGTCAAGGACAGTTTTCTGATGAATTATGTAAGATTATTTTGCAATCAAGCAAATAAAAATGTTTAAAATTAGAATAGAAGGAAAATGTTTACTTTTCTGTGTTAGTGGATAGTCATGGGAAAACTATTGTTAACAACATATCAATCTATAATATGCCGTAACATGTTTTACATGTTTAATAATGGAGATCACAATATTATGAATTTAAACAAGTATACACAGTATTTTCTATCTGAATATTAGTATAAATAGTAACGTGCCATGTTTCTCAATCAGTGAATGTTCTTGTTTAGTTTTCTTGGGTTTGTAGGGAACAAAGACAATGTTTCATAAAACTATATTATAGCCTTGTTGTTAAATAAGCAAGAAACAAACCAGTATGTAGGAAAAATGAAAAGCCAAAAATACAAGCAGACAATACAAGTTAACTTTCTATAAATTTATAACAGATAACCAAGGACAATAACAGCTTCCACTAATGTTGTGACTTTTAGTACAGGAAGCTCCCTCTATATAACATAATTGCTTAGATTCTTACATTCAATCTTATAGACCTTTTTTCATTAGTAAAAATTATTGAAAATAAAATAAAACACAAAAAATTCTACTGATAGCTTAATTGAAGAAGAGTAATATAATACCATACCATATCATATCATATCAGAGTTGGAAGGGACCTTGGAGGTCTTCTAGTCCAACCCCCTGCTTAGGCAGGAAACCCTACACCACTTCAGACAAATGGTTATCCAACATCTTGAAAACTTCCAGTGTTGGAGCATTCACAACTTCTGGAGGCAAGTTGTTCCACTGATTAATTGTTCTAACTGTCAGGAAATTTCTCCTTAGTTGATACACTTACTTACTTTCTTCTGAATCTCTTTTTATTCCATATAGTTTTGCTATGTTTAATATAAATTTAATATAATTTAATATTAATATAAAAAGTAATTATTGATTTCCTTGTTTTATTACATATATACATTTGAAATATATAATATGCATGACAGAGAAGGTGGTCATCTAGAAAGGAAGAAGAAAACACTAATCATTTTCTCTAAGTATTTAACATTTCTGAACAGTAAACTTTTAATTACAGTAGAAAACTACTGCTTACAGCATATAATTTATATTCCATGGTAAAGGGTTACACACACAAAAAAAATCTAAAAATATGGGAGGAATTTTCTCCCTTTAATTTGCTCTCTCCCTTATTTTTATAAAAATAGAATATTTATATAGGCTATATAAATGAATAAACCTAAAACTGTGGGCATATACCAAAATGTGAACTTTTGATAATATTACAATATACTTAGTAACAATGAAGAAAAAGCTTTAAAACGTGCAAATGGGAAATGCACTTATAGTTTTGTGCAATAGAGAACAGTCTAGACATAATTGCATTTTCTAATTTATGTGTAGAGAAAATGTATACAGCCTGAAAGAAAAAACACAAAATGCTGATGATAATAAGGGGTACTCCTTTATTTTGTCTGTAAATGATTCAACTGAATGAACATGACCCTGTTTGAAAATTATGAATGACAATGTAAAAAAAAAAGTCTATTTCAGCCCCACATATAAGAACCGTAATATTTTGGGGATGAGATCACAGTTGCTTTCTTATAGGATATTTTCTGTCACATTATAAAACTTTGAACTGTATAAAATAACACTTGAAATGTGAAGTAATATAGCTCGGATACATATTACATGTAAATTTCAGTTATACTTGGGTCATAATTATTCAGTTATAGAACAAATTAGGTCAATTTATTTTCCTCAGTTAAAATTCTATTTTAATACCCTGTTTCCCTGAAAATAAGACATCCCCTGATAATAAGCCCAATCGGGCTTTTGAGTGCATGGCAATAAGGCCAAGCGCTTATTTCAGGATTCAAAAAAATATAAGACAGGGTCTTATTTTCGGGGAAACACGGTAATAGTTTTGCTCTACTTCCATGCCTCTTTTTTCCAGAAATTTGAAATATTAAGAAATATGCAGAGGTGTTAGACTGTCCAAAGTTTTTACTCTTATTAAATTACAATTACTGCTCCCAATATTAATTTCAAGTATCAAAATATTGTAATATTTTTAATTCACATGCACTGTTTAAAATGTTATTTTAACCTATATTTTTGATCAATATATGCTTAAATCATAAAACAAATGCATAAATCTTTAAATTAAAGTGTCTTAAAGCATTATCTTCTTGTTTTTTGTTTTTGTTTTTTGTTTAACAGAGTAGTTGAAAAGAAACATCTCCAGCTGCTTTCAAGGCCATCAAGTTTCAACTCATGGAAGTGATGACACTAAACAGTGCAATGAACATTTTCTTTATTTATGTACTTACTATTAAAGGAACTGTAAATGCAATGTAAAGAAACACAGCCACACATATTCCGCAGATATTCAACCCGTGTTCTTCTTTTACACCTTTCACTTTTAACTCTTTCTTATTAAGCATATATACCAGGAAAAAATCACCCTGCAGGATGAAATAAATTTCCCTTGTACATAATTTCTTTTTCTTGCATTGCTATGCAAACTCACCTTCATTTAGCTATGTTCATATTATTGTCTGTCCTTCTTGGTCTGTTGTACTATATGTGAATTAATAGGCTGTGGTGCCATATAATAACTTTTAATTGTGTAACATTTTATGTTTGAAGTTTGCACTGCAATTTTTTGTTGGTGATAAGCACAAAACTTTTATGCCTCGTGTCATGAAGAAGAAGAAGATTGAATGTGAAAGGAGTCTATGTACTGTAAGCTATGTTGGATAATGCTGGATGTAATGAATTATGTTAGGTGGTTTTCCATTTGGGTGTAGAATTAGGAAGCTGACTGGCAAAACTGATGTTAGCAAGCGTTGATTGGGACATCAGGAATGGAATACCATCTGAAATAGCAAGCAATGTTGCTTTTATCATTTAAAGAAAAAGGTCAAATGATGGAAGTATCAGTTTCAAGATCAGATTAGAACATGAAAGCCTCCTATCTTCTTAGTATCAGTTTTTCATTTATTCAGTACAGTTGCACTCACTACAAAGGAAGGAAGTTAAGATGTTTCACTAAAGCTGTTTTTATACTACTTTTTATTTTAGAAAAGAGTATTATAGTTGATTTGCTCTTCCATCTGAAGGTAGAGATCCAGTATGAACCATATGAAGGTAGAGAAATACTTAGCAAGACTTAAAGATGCAATTATCATTGAGATATCCAAGCTGCTTCCAAAAATCTACAGTATTCATCTTTTCAATACATGCAGTAAAGATGAAGATGTAGAGCTACGTCACTTGAAATCCATGATCTAATTTTTCTTATGCAACTAACACATAATTTTGCTGTATTATCTGAAACTGTAAGACATTGAAACCCAATTCATTTGTATTTAAATCTTGGGTTACAGTAATTGAAAAGAAAGATATGGCATATTCATGCTCAGTTTTAAATCAAGGTGTTTCTTTTTACCAATTCACTACATTACAGGAAACTGGTTTCAACAAGGAAAAGAAGACATCTTTGACCTATTTTTGATGACTAAATTTCAAGCCTCTTCTTACAAAAACAATGCATGTTTATACACTTTTTAAATAAACCAAACTTGATGTAAGTGGACATTAACAAAAGCATCCTGTCTCATCATTAATTTTCATGACTTTCTCCAGCTACTTGCCAGTTTTTCACATCTTTGTTAGAAATATTATACATGTATTCCAATGCATTAAATATTTTATTTGAAGTTTACATCAAAAAGCTTACCTTATTCATTCATATCATTATTACAAACATTCATATACACAGTTAGTTCCTATTGTTTATACTTTGCCTTGATGAACAAAACACTTCTTGATCAAGCAAAGAAATATGCATTCTTTTTCATTACATTACTTTAAGAATGTGATAAACTAAAATATTTTTAGTATAAATGGTAAATCAATATTGCAATTATTATTTCTTTTTATTTTAATTTAGTTCAGAGTATTGGCAAACCAGAAACAAAGAAAGATGCATTGATTCAGAATGCATGGAAGTTATGTAAAATGCTCGGTAATTGAAATGTTGGCCAGACATAGAACATTCATAAATGTAAAAAAAAAAACATTTTTCTATCCTGAATTCTGTATATTAAAAATGAATATATATATATGCTAGTATAAGTAGAATGGATACAAAAAATTCTTCATATAGTTTCATATAATGATGATACAAAAAGCTGCTTTGAAGGAGAAAAGAACTTATTCTACTCACAGCCTACCAAAAATCGTGATACAGCTATGTCTGGTTTGGAGCAATTTTTATGTACCTGTAAGCAGGGACTTTTCAATTAAAGATTTCACAACACCAATCAGTTAAAAGTGACAAAGGATATTGAATTCCTATCATATATCACTTTAATTCTTACACATTCCTTTCTTACTGTGAAATACTGGAATTGTGATGTACTGATGTACTAATAGCTAGGATATGGGACACAAGTCCATTGCACAAAAACATGTAGCTACCAAAAGTCTTTTGCAAGATTTGACATAACCCATGTATTCAAATGTCAAGCAGTCTTTGCCAATATTATCTGTGAAGCCCTATGTGTTAGTACTTAGGCACCAAATCTCATGAGTTTTTTTGTGAGAAAGTCACATTGCCAACAAGGTATTTTCCCCTTAACCTCAACTTGAGAGATTTCTATGACTTAAAAAGCTTCAAGTTACAATCAGAATATATTTGCCTTGATTCTTGTTGCAACTTGTTGCAGTTTTATAACTGAAAACTTGTGTAACTTTTTTTAATCCACAGTGTGACTACAACTAACATCTAGGAAAAAGTAGGTATGTATTGAAATTACAGGAAAATCTGATTTGTAGAAATTCAGGATGCACATTGGTGCATAACTGTTTACAAGACAAGTGTGTATTTTGGACAGATCTGACACTACACATTTGAAATCCTATTCCAAAAGAAAATATAAATCAGGATTTAAATAAACGTCCAACATTCACGCTTTAAATTATCATGGATTGGATTTAAATTTCATTTACATATTACAGTAGAATTGTAGCCATTTCGATACTTAGATCCATGGTATTAACACTAGTATTTATCCTTTCTGTCCTGTTTGAAGTTAATAATTCCATGGCTATTATCATGCACTTTCATGCCAATCTTATTAGGTAGCATGCTAACAGTACTGAATATGCTGAAATATATTGCTCTTGCTAAATTGAGTGAGCTACGAAAGTGGCTTCAACCATACATTTCCAAGTACTGTAAAAAAATCAGACTTAATGGCTTATCCTAAGTGCAATATGTAAATGATAGAGTCTTCAGAAATCTATTCAAGATAATGTGATATATCACAAGTTTTCAAGATGCAACATAAATTTAAAGGAATATAACAATATTTGATATTGTTATATTTGATAGCTCACTGTTTATGCCTTGAGTTTTATATAGTATCATCTTCCTGACTATTTTAATTGGTTTTAGAAATATGTGTTGAGCTTTGGTGGAACACCTTATTGGCCAATTTTTCTTCACAATACAATGTGAACAAAAGTAGCCATCCCACACTCTTTTAGTTAAATGTCTTGGTTTTTTTAGTTCCAATTTTGTATCAGTAAAAAACAATCAATTAAAAATATGTAGTGCTATAATATCAGTCTATTATTCACTACTATAGAATTATCTTTACATTATTCTTAGGATGCTTTTAAAAAGATTTAATGTTTAACACATGCTATTATTTTATCTCTTCTTTCTCTCCCTATTTCTCATTATGTAGTGTACTTCAAATAATCACAGAACCTATTTTTTAAAATGTGCAATTTGCCTTTTTTCTTTTTTTTTATAATTGAAGGAAACTTTTTTATAATTGAAAATATTTCTTATTCATAATGTGTCTAAAGAAAAGGAATGTGGTGGCAGCTCTTAAAACTGTTTTCTAATTTTTTTATATAAAATTATTCAGTTACAACAGTTTTTTCAGTCACATACACACAAAGAAGATGACCTCTTAATGTGTTTCATGTGTTAGTGAAGCAAAGTTTAATAGGCATAAAGTTGGTTAATCGTAATGTTAAGTGTGTATTGTATATCTACTGGGGAAAATAAACTTCCACATTTCAAAAGAAATTAAAGAAATTTTATTTAACACTCTCAATATATGATTGCATGAACATAACATTGCAATTTTATTCCTAAGATGTTCTGTTGTATTTTTCTGTACCTCTAAAGCAGCGGTTCTCAACCTGTGGGTCGCGACCCCTTTGGGGGTCGAACGACCATGTCACAGGGGTCGCCGCGTGCGTTAGCCAGCCATCTTGGTGCCACCGTCACTGCAGGGGTGAAAAGGTCCCGGTTTGGCCGTGCCTGCGGGTCGCTGGACAGCTGGTAGCCCGGACGCCGCCATTTGGGTTCTTCTACCCTCTGCGCATGCGCAGAATGCTTTGCACATGCGCAGAGGGTAAAAGAACCCAAATGGCGGCGTCCGGGCGAAGTCTCCCACTTCAGATGCTATCAGCTGTCCGGCGACCGGCAGGCAAGCCTGAACCCGGAGCATTTCGCCCCTGGTGCCACGCCCCCTTTGTCAACTCATCCTGCGCGGGGAGGGGGTTGCGGTGGTGGGGGGGGTCGCGGTGGCGGCGGTGGGGTCGCGGCATTAGAAAGGTTGAGAACCACTGCTCTAAAGTATCATTTCATAGCTATTCCATTGAAATCAAGACTGAAAATGGCACCCTATTAAAAGTCTTCCTAGCAAACACTATAAATATATCAAAAAAGCTGTTGTATCATCCTTCTCTGCCCTTGCTACCAAGGTACCTGATAAATTTTAGACAGTGAAAATCAGCTCCCTTAATTCAGGTTTGAGAAGGTTTGAGGCTCTTGAATGCCACTGTAGACACACACACCCCTCTCTCTCACATAGACACACATTTATTTTATATTCTTAACTGATTTGGAGGAAGGAAGGAAGGAAGGAAAAAATATATCTGAGGAAAAAATGGAAAATAGGAAAAAAAACTTCAACAAAGGAAAAAAAATGTAAGAAGGCAGTGCAAACAAGCTGGAAACCTTGAATGAATTCTTATTCATATGAGATGCATGCACTCTTCTGTTTCAGTATATTAGTTATTCACTTATATCCTTTATTGCGCACTAATTAGAATCGCACACTGTGAAAGCACCAATACCACAGAATGGGAAAGGAGTGACAAAATAAGATAATGTGAAGGACTCAAATTCTCCCTTTTATCTCTTCTGTAACTCTCATTTACCCAAGGCATTTTAAGGGAATGGATATTATATCTAGTTGGCTTAATTAACTTTCAGAATTTCCTATAAATTGCTGGTGACATTTGTGCTAAGTAGGTACAGAGCAGGGAAAATTGGCTCTTCATACTGATTCTGTCTATCCATGGTTGCAGTTTTGTGGGAGTACGTACACAATATTCTCAATATTACAAATAAACTTTACCAGCACAGTTGAGAACAATTGGTTTGGGAGCAGGAGAAAAGGAATAATGCTGTTCTTTAACATATATTAAGTATATCCATCAAAAATAACAGGTTCTAATCATATAGTAACTGCAGTTGTTTCTGGCAAAATTGGTAAGTGACATGGTTACTAAGAACCATGTGATGGTGAGAGACAGACAGACTATGAAGACTGCCATGAAAATTGACTACGGATCCCATCAGTTAATGAATTTGGCTGTCAGGGTCCAGGAAGAGAGCTTTCTCTGCCACTGTCCCTGTCCTCTGAAATATCCTTCTTCCAGACGTGAGGTTCTTCCCCACTCTCCTGGCCTTTTGAAAGACTTTGAAGACCTGTCTCTCCCAATTCTCATGGGTATTACAGAGTAGCATGCAACGTTTGTGATGATTAGTGCTTTGAAGCTCCTTCCCTTCCCTTTAACTTACTCTTGTTTTTACCTTTCTCTTTTTATCAATGTATTGTATTTTTATATGTTTTTTATGCTTTTAGAATAGAGATTTTGAAAGTGAGATGGGCTGTATCTAAATTTGATAAATAAATCTACTAAATAAATAAAAACATCTGTATAAGGTGGCTCTAGCAGCCTTGCCTGGTGAAGGCATTCCTAGCATTCATGTGCAAATTCTTACAGGGAGTAATATAATAAAAACAGTTTTTTAAAAAATGATGTAATACTGCTATCAGTAAATCCAGTGAAAAACCTGTAATCCAGTGGTGAGCTAGCAACCCATAATTGGTCAGCTTGACTAATTTATCCACTTTAAGTTGAACTTCTATGAAGCGCAGGACTAGTACACTTTTGAAACGGAGCTAATTGTATCTTTATGGGAAGCTCTCATAAGATTTGACAAGTACATCAATAATGACTGATTAGTCATTACACAGAACAGAATAACAGAATTGGAAGGGACCTTGGAGGTTTTCTAGTCCAACCCTTTGCTCAAGCAGGAAACCCTATACCATTTCAGACAAATGGTTGTCCAATCTCTTTTTAAAAACCTCCACAATTTAAAAGCATCCACAATTTCTGGAGGCAAGTCATTCCACTGGTTAATTGTTCTAACTGTCAGGAAATTTCTCCTTAGTTCTAGCTTGCTTCTCTCCTTGATTAATTTCCATCCATTGCTTCTTGTCCTGCCTTCAGGTGCTTTGGAAAATAGGTCGACCCTGCCTTTTTTTGGCAACCCCTAGATATTGGAGTACTACTATCATATCACCCCTAGTTCTTTTTATTAAACTAGACATACCCAATTCCTGCAACCATTCTTTGTATGTTTTATACTCCAGTCACCTAATAACCTTTGTTGCTCTTCTCTGCACTCTTCCTAGAGTCTCAACATCTTTTTTATATCGTGGCGACCAAAACTGAATGCAATATTCCAAGTGTGATCTTACCAAGGCATTATAAAGTGGTACTAACACTTCATGTAATCTTGATTCTATTCCTCTGTTAATGCAGCCTAGGACTGTGTTGGTTTTTTTGTCAGCTGCAGCACACTATTGGCTTATATTTAAGTGATTGTCCACTAGGACTCCAAGATCTCTCTCTCAGTTACGACTATACAGAGTGGTGCATTTGCTACAGTCAAGTGGCCTTTCCTGCAGCCTAAAGTAAAATGGCCAAGGAAGTGGTACCCAACAAATGGAGATATTTAAGTGGATCTCCAGCAGCTTCTGCTGCCCAGTAGGAACTGGGATGCTACCATTCCAGGCCATATCAGCAGCCAAGTGGCCAATGAAACACAGTAAATTGCATCATTGGGTGGGGGCATCAGAAGAAAGAAATACTTCTTTAAAAATTGCCTAGAGAAGAGAAACTTTAAGCCATCTCAGGTATCAGAGGAAGTCAGTGTCATGAGGTGATGCTGGAGGATATAAGAAGAACTCTTTATTTGAATGATTAATGCTATGGAATCCTAAGCCAATTTCCCCAAAGTAGGCTGGAATCAACTCTCTTATTTCACTCTCTAGGTTTGGAGGAGATTATTACTGGATCCATACATGATTCTAGGGTATGTTTTATCTAATAATTGCCTACTGAATAAAACAGCTGTGAAAGAACGTTTTACTTAGCTAGTGGAGTCAACTATAGCATACAAGCCAAAATTAGTCCCCAGAAACCATCAGTGCTGTTTTTCCCCATTTCATTTAAAGATAAGGACTAAGCAACTTGTAGTAAATGGGTAAAATATTTATATGATCTGAAAAGAGAGCAGAGTATGACGACTTGTATTACACAGTAGAAAATAAAACCTCATCTCTTTGGGGGTACATCCTATGGCCATTAGATTTTTTTTTTAAAGATGCATCCTTTAGGTGGAAAAGACATATGCCTGAGTATTAAGCCAGAAACCCTGGTTCACCAATTCCAAAGGATAAGTTCCTACATGACCCTGAGTTTTTTATAAAAACAAAACCACTGCATGAGAAAACTCCCCTCCCCCATTCTCTGCAAGGAAACATCTGGAAGAAACAGTCAAGGGAGCTTCAATATCTCATATAAACACATACCAATAACACCAATTACATGTGTTATGCTACTGCAAAACTGAGCCTTATACTAACTGCACTTTTCCTCCAAAATAAGAAATTATTAATTATGTCCAAATATGCTCCTAACGAGTTAGTCACATGACTATATGGATTCCAAGTAAATTTGAGGGACTATCTCTCTCAGATCATGTCTCTCCATCACATCAAGTTATGTCTTCCCAGCCCTACAATCATCAGGGAACATCATCTGGCAGGGCTCAGAGAGAGATTTTTCTGTCATGGTGCCTGCCTTTAGAACATCATCCTCTCCAACCCCCCACCTCCCCAAGAGATCGCATTAGGTCCAAATGTGCTGGCTTTTTGCAAGGCTTTAAACATATGGTTTTGTCACTGCCTTGAGGATGCAGATGGGTGGCCAAGCGCAGGCAGTGTTAATCTGATGGTGTTTGGTTTTTTTAACCTTGGTTGTTGATTGTATTAGTGCAGGTTTTTATATTGTTCTGTATTTTTATATAGTTTTCAATTGTTGTTAACCATCCAGAGTCATGAATTTGAGATGGCAGCCATATACCTGTAAACTGAAATAATATGAAAAAATGCCTATGATTAAGTATGAACTGTCTTAGAACCATTTAATTTTAATATATGGATACTTAGAGTGCATATCTACTCAGATAATTGTATCAAATTAAAATAACAACTTACTTTTGTTTTGAATGGAAGAATATTTTTTTACCATAATCTTGTTATTTACCCCATGCCTACAAAGAGATCTGAATAAAATCCCCATAAAGGCCATTTTTAAAACTCTAAGCAAAGGGCAATTGGGAAGTATTTCTTTAAATATTTGGTACATTTTTGTTTTCTTAAACATCAAAGGAATAGCCGAGGGTGTTCTTATCTGGTTTCTGTCACAGCTCCATTCAGTTTCCAAAGCTTTTCATTATCTACACAAAACCACTGAGAAATATACAGTAATCAGGAAATTTGGAGGTGGGTGTTGCCAAGATGCTGACAGTGCCCAAGTCTATCTCACTGTAAAATTTCCATGTACACTGGCAACCTTGAATGCCTATTTGAAATTATTAATGAGATGAATAAGAGATAAATTGAAACTATTACATAGGAATATAAAGTTCTACATACCATGTGCTGGAAGGTAAAATGTACACATAACTATCCAATTCCTTTTCAACAATCTTCTGGTAAAATCACCAGTACTTCAATGTTTTTACAATCCTGAAATTGTTTTAGTCCTAATCTTTTCCTCAAAGTGCCTGACAGTTATGAACTGTCCTATAAACATTGTTTATTCCAGAGTAGCAGATTTCTCCCCCACAAATTCCTGTTCCCAAGATATTAACCCTCCAAAATGTAGAATTCTTAACATTTTCCTTACTGAAAACTGGGAATTAAGTCCACACTTTATAGAATATAAGCATATAGATCTAGCTGTGGTGATAAAATTTGATGTCAAAAATACAGCTGAGCAAATACAAACGTCTCTGCATTTGCGGAGCAGCAGAGGTAGAAGGCCTGGCTCACATCCTATTTGATTGTTGCCTGTATAAGAGGGTGAGAGAGAGGTACCTTGGTCTATATACCAAATGAATGACCCATTGGGATCCCCATATCAAAACAACTTACCTTATGTGCAGCCAGAATTGGAAAATAACATTTAACAAAGCACAGTACTTAAGCAAAATGGTTTGGTTGAGATCTGCATATGTGGGACCAATTGGGGTAGATTGCAGGGGTGACACCGAAATATAATTTAATCATATTTTATCTATATCTCAAATTATTGTATTTTATTCCAATTTCATTTTAGATTGTATTTTATCCAATTCCATTTTAAATTGCTTTTATCAAATGTTAGTAATAATTTGTTTCTGGAACTCTGCACTTTGATATGGCCCAAAAGCTAATCAATAAATAAAAGAAAAGAAGGATGTCAAAAAGTACACAATGGTATTATGTCATATTTTCATACTTGTGTCCTGATATTAGGCATATATGTAGATCCTTGAGTTTGTCTTGTGGCATCATAAGACACTTCATTGCTTTCCTTCCTTTTTCTTGTATGAAGTCTATGCTGGAGAACCGTGAAGTTTCAAGAGAAAAAAAAAATGTTTTTTCTCCTGACAGAAATGTGTAGTATTTTTTAATGCATCAAAGCTTACTGAACGTTTCTGGAAAATACTCTCATTATGGATTTTATTGTCCTACAAATAATTATATTTGGTTGATTGGTGGAAGTAAGGTAGCGTGACTAATGTATATTTTCCCAAGAGTATGATAACTTTTTATCTGATAAACTGGATAAGAAAACATTAGGACTTTAAATAGTCCTCTACAACTATATAGGAATTGCACAATCAGTGGTGGGTTGCTACTGGTTCACCCCGGTTTGGGTGAACCAGTAGCGGCGGCAGCAGGAGTCTCCGCCCACCTGCCCAGACGTCATCACGGAGCTTCTGCGCATGCACAGAAGCTTCTGTGCATGCACAGAAGTAGCACGCGTGCGAGTGAAGCAAGCACGCATGCATACATCTCCGAACCGGTAGCAAAGGTAAGTGAAACCCATTACTGTGCACAATGCTAACAATTCAACACTTACAGAAAGTATGATTGAGCAGCAATAGTATGTAAAGACACATTTTTATTGATTGTAACAAAAGTCTGTAATTTTTTAAAAGTTGATTATTGCATCTATACCTTTGAGTAACGTGCTAGGGATCACATTCTAAAATGTAGATAGGGCCAGAAAGTAAAAGTGAGTTAGAACTCGTTTTTAGAGCATGCCCTTTTGTTTATTTTCATTTTTATCATTAGTTTTGTTTCATTAATAACAACTAATTTCCTCCCAATGGGTAATAACTGCCTGGAAGAGACAAAATGTCTGAGTGATAAGATGGCTAATGTTAATACAAATAGTTTGGTAAAGGATACAGTAGACTAAGACAAAGAGCAAAGTAAGAATAAAAATAAATCCAGAAAACTCCAAGGAAAAAGTTCAGAGTTATAGAAGGACCTTAAAGATCACAAACAATACCCATCACAGTAATTAAGAGAGTCATATATTTATACTAGATATCATTTCTGGATTATAGCTTACAAAGTTGCTATAAAGCCCAACTCCTAGCTGTGTTCATGTGATACATTCTACTAAAACAGCAGTAAAAAGATTCTAATGTGGAAGCCAAGTCCTGCAACAAACTCAGAGGTCTACTTTGCCCCCACAGCTATACCAATAGTATTATTACAGGGCCCAACAACTACTCATACAAGATTAAGGACACGTTCACATGCTTTTCCCCTATTGTGATTCATTCCATTAAGTGCCAGTGTAATCAGAACAAACTTTAGAAAAGAATTAAAAGATACAAGTTTAAAATCAGGGCTCAAAACAAGGACAAGTCATAAACTGTTTTTATTATGTTTTCTTTTAATAGTTTTTTTATATTGTTGTGAGCTGCCCAGAGTCCCTCGGGAGTTGGGCGGCATACAAATTTAATAAATAATAATATTAAATAATAATAATAATGAGAAATTTCAGGCTCAGAGACATTCTACTGCAGGTGTCAGAAGAACCATTTTGGAAAAATAAGACTTCAACAATACCACTGAACTCACATCCATCAAAAAGTTTTATGCTATCTCAAAAGATCTCAGCAAATGCTGTCACAAAATCTGGAGATTTGTTGAATATCTAAAATAGGGATGGGCAACTGATACTACCCCATATCCAATTTGCAGTTAATGGAACTTATTTAATTCAAAACAACAGCAACACATTAATGAAAAGTTTCAGATCTACTTACTATAGTGATATCATGACCTTGCCATTCCTTGCCCATCGCATACCAGGTTTATATACAAAATCAAAAAGGATAATATTGTATGTCTGCTAATTGATAAGGGTCAATCTTCATACCTAGGATACATTTGTATTTATTTTATCATAACTCTATTTCTAAGTTTATTTACAATGATTATGCTACAGTTAAGTATTTCTCATGAATTTTATGAAGAGCATGAGACATTAATCTTGCCTCAAAACACATTAAGCTTTCTCATTAAATTCATTAAGAAACAACAATCTTTTGCACATTGGTGCACCTCTATGCACTCATTTAATTCCTCTACTCTAAAAACTACACTAGTTGCCAGTTATTTTCTAGGTGTTATTCAAGCTGCTGGTTGTCACTTTTAAAGCCTTCATAATTCAGAGCCTGGTTATTTACTGGGTTGCTTTATTTTTATTTAATATTGTTTATTAGATTTCTCGTAGTAACATTTGCCCACCTTAGTAAAATAGGCTCTTTATATTGCCCTTGATCAGACAACGCCATCTTCAGGGACATTGGACATTGGACATTTAGCTTCATAATTCCTCCCCCCTTCTGCCCCCTTGGAATAATATCTGCTCTGACATTTGAAAACACTCCCTCTTTGCCTTCAGGAAATTAGTGAATACCTAGCTTTTATATAAAACCATTGGGGCTGATTTGCTACAACTATCCCATCTGAGAAATGATTGGTTTTAATCTTCTAAATAACTGTACCAATCTTATGTTAGTATGCACAATTTTGTTTTTAAATCTGATATTGTTTTAATGCCAATTAAGTATTAGGGAGTTGTACACCACTAGAATGGGCTAATTGAAGTGGCCTATATATCCTGAGATTGATAGATAGATGACAGATGATAAATAATAGATGATAAATAGAAGGAAGATAGATAGATAGAGAGAGGGGGGAGCTAGCTAGCTAGACAGACAGATGATAGAGGGATAGAGGGAGAGATGTATGTGTGGGAGAAAGAATGATTCAATAAGTGTCATTATGCTATGTTTTTCTACGAACTCTTCAATTTTATATGCAGTATATGAAAACCAATTTACACAATCTTCCTTTAAATATGTGAATTGCAAACTCTAGTTTGTTAATTATTTCTGAATGTTGTATATAGAACCTATTATATATAATTTATTTCATTAACCTAACATTAGGAAATTCTTATTATAGCTGACATACCTTCATATCTACGGTCTTTAAATGTAACATGCTTGTTTTCAGTTTGCCAAGTTGGGGAATCTCAGTTATTGGTTGTAGACCTATTCAGTTTTTCATTACTGTGACAAACCACAAACCACTAATTTAAAGGATCTTGCATCAGAGAAAAATCTATTTTAGTCAAATTGTGAAAACATAATTCATATTTTGATGGTTATCCATATATAGTTTCAGTCTCAAGACAGAATTTTTAAAATATTTTCACAATCTCATTCATTTTTTCCCCTAATGGTCTCTATGTCATCATTTCAGTCAAAATAATAAGATGCAGAGCAAGGTATCAAGTAATAAATCACTATGTAGCTTGGCATTGATTAATTGGTTCTGGATTGCCCTAAACATCTAGGAAGCTTGTGAGGCACCTGGCTTAAAAATTGCTAGAGTTGCAGGCTCTCAGGCAGGCATTCTGAGATTGCTGGAGAAATGTCTGCTTAAGCAATTTCTTGATGAAAATTTTTCATTGTTGCTTTTCACAAATATCTGAGCAAAGCTATGATTGGAATTTTCCTTTTCTGCAAATGCAGAAAGAAAATACAGAAAGAAATACAGAAAGAAAATTTCACAGTTTATTGATATGTGTTTTGAAACTGTTACTGATCCTTGAGAGACAGTTAATTTATGTAATTTACCCAAGGTATATTAACTTCTTATCTTGTAAACCCTTTAAAACCCTTTAATATATATATCAAACAAATGCATATACTGTATATATATTACATTCATTCATAAACTGCTATGTCTAACAAATACATTGATAAAAAGATGGGACTGGAAATTTACTTAGCATGGTAGAAAAATGTTTTAAGCTTAAGGGTCAAAAAAGCAGATGGGAACAGGTGAGCATAACCTTCCAGTGGGTGGAAGGCAATTCTGTTACAACTCATCAACCACATAAAGCCATTAATTTAGGCAGAAAGTTACAAAATGCTTTGGTTTCATATTTGAAAAATAGATATGAGAGAGAGAGAGAGAGAGAGAGAGAGAGAGATAATAGATGTATATGTATGTGTGAATGTGGTATGTGCATTATATGTATCTGTGTATCTGTGTATGTATGTAAGTATGTATGTGTATGTATGTATATGTATGTATGTGTATGTCTTTGTATATCTCCTGATGAAATTATTCCTGTCTATTCATGTATGTGACTGTGTTTATGTCTGGCTTTAATTCAAAGAAACAGGAATTCTAATGAAATCCGTATTAAAATTGTGATGAAAAAACATCTGCAGCAGCCCTCACTAGTTCTCAAGTAGAACATTAAAGACAATGGCATCATTCCAAAATAATCAGCTTATGGACAACTGCCAAAATAGTTGATGTTCTCCTTTAATGCACATAAAATGTTTTAATAGAGGTCCATTCAATGCTTTATTTCTTGATTTTATTATTTGGTGCACCTCTTGTCTAAAATATCTTTATCTATATCTATATCTATATCTATATCTATATCTATATCTATATCTATATCTATATCTATATCTATATCTATATCTATATCTATATCTATATCTATCTATCTATCTATCTATCTATCTATCTATATCTATATCTATATCTATATCTATATCTATATCTATATCTATATCTATCTATCTATCTATCTATCTATCTATCTATCTATCTATCTATCTATATATCTATATATATATATAATATTTTTATATATTGGATAACATCAGCTCAATTATTTCATACATTCTCATATTATGCATTTGTCTAAAATATCATTTTCTTGTACATGTTGTTAAAGCTTGTGATGTTACCATAGATATTCTCTCACTTTATTTCCCAAAAATTCTAATCTAATCTAATCTAATCTAATCTAATCTAATCTAATCTAATCTAATCTAATCTACATTAGATATACCACTAGCCCACTGTCTCTTCAGATTTTCTAACAATGGATCACACCATCTGTGATTAAAAAAGAGCTGCAGTGGCGCAGTGGTTACTTTCTGCTGATTGCCGGCTGACTGCAATTTGGCTGTTCGAATCTCACCAGGCTCAAAAATTTACTCAGCCTTCCATCCTTCCGTGGTAGGTAAAATGAGGACCCAGATATGCTGACTCTGTAAACCGCTTAGAGAAGGTAGTAAAGCACTGTGAAGTGGTATATAAGTCTAAATGCTATTGCTATTGGTAAATGCTATCTGGTACAGAACTTGCTCCCTTACCTGTACTGCATATCCATTTTCACATTCACTCCTGCCTTAATCACCATGCAAGAGGATTTTGCAAGCAGTCTACCTGGAGTTGCCCTTGAACACCACATTCAAGCTACATATAGTCCAGAATGCAATAGCATGACAAATTATGACTATACTACATTACACATATACTAAAGTCTGCTAAATGGATGGCATTGGTTCTGGATGCAATTCAAAGTGATAGTTGTCACTTATAAAACCCTTTCTTACATAAGTTTGGTTATGTGCAGGACTACCTTTCTTCCTTTGTTTCCATCTACCCTATATGACATGATTGATTGGACACATTTTGCATCTCACAATAGCAGCTAATATGGTCTAATAAACAATATAAATAATATAAATTAAACAAACAAACAAACAGATAAATGTGCTACCAAAAATATAAGCAGTTTTGCACAGTGTAAAATGTAGTCTTTGATGCATTGGCAATTTTTCGTTATATCCCATAAATTCCTCGCTGCAACTGATTGCTTCATATCACCTTGTAGGGGAGATGAGTGGCATAAAACTAATAAATAAATATAAATAAAAATCCATTTTCAAAGAAAATAAATATATTGGAGAAGGCACCCTTAATTTAAGAACAAGGAAGATTTTAGAGACAAATATACAGTATTTAAGGTAAATTATAACTGGAATTGGGTGGCAGAGGGTGAGGTGTCTTCATGTCAGTAGTTTAATGTAGGGCAAGGTTTTTGTTTTTAATGATTGGTTTTAATATGCTTTTTAAGTTGCTTTATTACTGATATTGTTTTAATTATTCATTGAGAGCCATTCAGAATTTGATATAAGATGGGCAGCTATATACGTGTTTTAAATAAATAAATAAATATCTTTAATTTGAACAAAACAGTTGTTGAAAAATAAGGGAAGTTTGTACCAGAAAAGGCAACAAACTTCTAAACAACAGAAAGAAAACCATATTCCTTAATTTCTTTAGCAGATTCTTTAAACAGTAAAATCAGCCTCCGATCTGTTGATCTAAACTTCCAGTAATGCCAGCCACTACTGCCATTGTGTATTGGCAAGAATTTGCAAAATAGTAGTTTGCATAAGGCTTAGCTAAAACTTTTCAAGGTTTTTAGGTGAGTACAGTTCCCTAATAATAGTAGTTTTTTTTTTTATCAAAGACATATTTATAGGAGCAGTTAAAAATGAAAATTCTATAAGCTAAATAAATCATGCTTTTTTTTTTTTTTTTGCTTTGCATAACTCCAACTTCCGAAAAGATTCTGGTATCTTTCCTCTTAGCAACATTTTTCTTGGCAACAATTATCAGGTAATCACCAAGTTTTTTCCTTGAAAAGCTTCAATTGCTCATTCTTTTTAAAAGGCAGAAAACATAACAAAAAAAGGCAAAAAAACATAAGTCTTTTTTTTCTGGCCAACTGGATTTTTTTAATCTTAATATATTGAATGTGTATCTCTCCCCCTACTCCATAGACTTCACCTCTTGATAACCCATCTATTTTATTTTATTACACTCTTGCAAAAAACTAAATTGCTGCAGCTAATCAGTTGGGAAAAGTAATAAAACTGCTTCCAGGATTTATTGCCTCTACTTTTAAAATAAGCATATTCTCATCAATTAAATCTGTATTTCTTAATGATGATTGTGGTTAGTGCATAGAATTTAGGAGATTTTGCAAAGGAAAGAAAATAAATTTAGCTCAGTTATAATGCACTTTAGTCAATGACCAAAATAAAGCTCTCTGTCCTTTGACTATTTACAATGTATATATATTTTCTCCTACACTTGTGGAATTTTCTCCTAGATAAGTGGGTATAATGTATTTTTCTTTTTATTTCATTTTGAAAGAATGCTGAAAAAATATTTGGGGGAATAGAATTTCTGTGTTAATAGAGACACTAATTAATTAATTAATTAAGGCACAAATGCAATGTAGCGGTCTCGAGACTATCCTTGTGTTAACTCATTTCTTATTCCCTAACTTGGTGACTTATTATCGGAGAATACTGCTACAGAAGTATTGGAATATTGAAATATTAATAACTTTTGATATAAATATAATTAATAGTAATAATAACATATAAGACTAGTCAAATATATATATATTTGTTTTTTGAGGTTTTCGCAGGTATTTGTATGTAGGTCTGTGGTTATTGCCACAATGCTCCTAGAAGCACGAGGCTGAAGACACAAGCCTGTTATCCAGCCTGATGATGACGAATGAGACTTCGTCAAAACGTCGCAACGACATCTCCAACTTCACGCGGGAGAAAACCCGAATAACCACAGACCTACATATATATATAAGAGAGAGAGAGAGAGAGAGAGAGAGAGAGAGAGAGAGAGAGAGAGAGAGAGAGAGAGAGTCTTATATGTTATAAAGATATATATATATATCCATCCAATTTGAAAAATGTTACTGGCATATTTTGAAGAAATACGAGTAGTTGTATTTAAGTAATATATTGATAGCTCTATGCAGGACTGAAATTTGCCAACAGAGAAATTTGAATCTGTCTGTCTGTCTGTCTGTCTGTCTGTCTGTCTGTCTATCTTCTATCTCGCTCTCTCATCTATCTATATCTGAAATGGTATAGGATTTGGTGGATGTTTGCATTTTGTTCTTTGGAATCTGAATTGCAAAGCACAACAGAAGGTAAGTTAAAAATTATGGATCGCCTGGGAAATGTATAAGGCTTTCCTATGATTTGAAATAAATAATCTGTTTAATAAACAAGACACTTTTTCCTTAATAATAAGAAAATGCCTGTTATGGCTTTGAATGCTAATAAGAGATTTGAATAGTAAAAAAGACAGAATGGTCAGACACACCCAAAGAGACAAGATTTCTGAGCCCTCCTAAATCTGAACTGAAAGGGGAAATGCCTTGTCACAGTTGGTGTTAAGACTGCAAAGCCAAATATTGATCTGACACAGTTCACAGAATTACTGACTTAACATTCACTATCTCATATTTTCCAGAGTTCACCTGCTTTTTATGAAATTTATTTTTTAAAGATCATGCTTTTATGACTAGTTTCTCTAACTTGGATATAATAGTCAGATATGGTAGTGTATTGTCATGAAACACATGGAAGTGATGGTACCAGCATTTCATAATATTTAATACTTGTTTACTTATTTATTTGTATTCAAAAGAAATGCTCAGTTTAAAACTGCAAATTTAAACATTCATTGTTATTTCAGGGCCATAACAAAGGTGTATCAGTAGCCATCTTTCGTAAAACTCTAAGTATGGCAATTTAAGTATGGTAGCTACAAAATACCTGTGAGATTAACTTTTAAGAATTAAATAGTAAAACCTATTTTATTTAATACCACAGCATGAATCTAAACTCATGTCATTATCTTTTTGCACTACAGATTTTCCCAGTCTTTCAAGTAGCTCAATAAAACAGTGAGAGTTATTTAGTAAAACAATTTTCTTTCAAACCTGTAACACATATGAATATTAAATGAGTCTATACTCAGCATGTGACAAAGATTCACATTCAGGAGAATTAAAGATAGTAATAAAGCTGACTAGTCACTCAATTGCTACATTATAAAGATAGTAACTAATGAAACCACATTGGAAAAATCTCTCCAAAGGTGATTTATATTTATATTTTTCAGTAGATAGCTCATAATGCCAGGCTTCATGAAGCACTAAAGCCAAGCTGGAATATTTGAAATTCAGAATTAAAAAATGACAACGTATTTATGACATTCTGTTTTTGGTATTGTCTGATTAATTTGTTAAGCAAACTAAAAGGATTACATGGTCATATTTAGGTGAGGATTAGTAATAAATAAGACAAAGCTTTTGTATATGCCAAAGGGAACAATGGTACTTCATGAAACACTGGCAAACTGTTCAACTGCTTTGGAAAAGACTAAGAAGCATAGCATCTTTTCCAAGGAACCAGGAAAAAGAGCTTGATTATGAATGTGCATAGTAATAAATATAGGTGATGGAATACTAGTGATTTATTGTTAAAACTTAGAGGGGAATGGAGATAGGAAATCATATGGAAGCTTCTTCCCAATACATTAGGGAGGTATGTATTTATAGTATGTATCAGATGGTCACATACTATAAAGCAGTTAAACAAGTGATGCTGTAAATGAGGTGGTGATGGTGGTTGCTATATTCCATTTTGCAGCGAAATCACAGTTTTGAAATATAGCCTTTGAAATTTATCTCTTTTTATTACCCAAATTTTAACAGAATAAATGACAGGCATTCCTTTGGCTATAGTTCCTACTGTGCATGATCATATCAAGATGCTTTATTGACTTTGGTATGATTATTCCTGTCCTTATAATCTTGTGTTAAGTGGGACTTTAGGGAGATGATATTGTAGCCACAACTGAATGAGTGGTGAGAAGACTGGTCCCATGGAACCTCTTCAGATAAGGAGAGGTAAGACAACTGCTCTTCACTCACTTCAGAAAAATGCTCCTCATGAGGACACCACAAGATAATGGTTTTCCATTGGCTTAAGTGCTGGGACACAGAAAAGTCACAAAGAAAAGCCATCATACTCTCAGCCCTGGCAAAGCACTTTGAAGGAAACTGGCTAATCTTACTTTATAATCACTTCTGGAAATTACCTATTGAGCTGTCTTAAGATCAATAGATATCTTCAAAACAAGTTTTCAAAGCCTCCTGATGAGTTTATCTTTCATTCCAGATTAAAAGAAAAAACAACTAAGCTGAAGAATTTAAAGAATATAAGGCAAATGGCAAAAAGCTAAATAAGACTTTAATCCAAGAAAGTTATAAATGAATTAAGGACCCAGACAAATTTGGAATTTAGATTTTTGCTATGAGGATTTTGGAGATAATTCTGTAAATAAACAGCACCTTCATGGGAAACAAATTATTTAGTTAACCTTAATTATAATAGAAATTGGGCACTAAACTAAAAATTCCAGACATTTAAGTTAGAACATGTATACGCGATTTTGTCTGCAAAATGTCTTGCAAGCCCATTTCCCATCTATGAAGCAGGAAAAGAAACTTCTTGATACTTGCCTCATCTTTGCTGCCCAATTTCAGGCAGCAAAGTCAAAGAAGGTAAAAAATAAGATGAATTTCATACCCTCTCTATATAATTTAATTTGATTTCTGACTTGTGCTCAGTCATGTTTAACCTATACTTTTTTCTAAAATCAGAATAACCATTTTCCTTGCCTTTTTGATGTTTGTTCCTGAGACTACCAATATAGTATGAATAAATATGCAGATGTACAAAAGCAAGCACATAAATTGCACAGGCTAGTTCCCCATGTCAGAAGTCAAGCAGGACTTCAAAACAATTGTCAACATCCCCACCCCAAAGGAAAAAAATAAATCTTATTTTTAAGCTGTTGCTTTTCTTTCAAAGTAGTTTATTTAAATTATGGCATATTAATTTCTGGCAGATTATGTACACATTCATTTCTAAACTGTGGATGACTCCAAAGAATTATGTCCCAAGAATTTTTGAAAATATCAATGCATTTTTAAAATGAAATTGACAATACATATTACTACATCTAAATAACAATTATTGCTTTTGTTCTGTAAGTGGGCAAAAAGCTATTAAATCAATTCATCCTTTACAACTCAATAAAACAGAATAGTTTCAAGGGAAATATGCCAACTGCTTAATATGTATACTATCGCTGCAAAATAACAGTTGCGTATTTGTATAGCTTCATCTAAAATATGACTATTTTACACAATTATTTTGTAGCCAAAACACACTAGCAGTTAATCTAAAATTATTCAGCTTTCTGTTCACTTTTACTTCTGAATATCATGCATTTGGCTTTCATAGAAATGAAGACCAACTTCATTTTCAGAAACATCTAAATATTGATCCACAAGCTCATAATGACCTATTTATTATAACAACAGAGTCCAGAAAAAGGATATTGTATAAAAGTAAAAAGCTGCTTCCAGCAAAGGATTAATCATTAAGCAAAATGATCTTAGGTCACCAAGGAAAGTGAGTTGGGGAGGTACCACAGAGGGTTTTTTTCTTCTTCTTAGCTATTGTCTTATACTTGATTTTAGTTAATGTAACTTAGTGTATGACCAAGCAAATCATTGCCTACTGGCATCAACTCCAAGTTAGACCAATTAATCAGGGGTAAAATGCTCCTGGTTTGCTCGTACCTGTCGGTCGCCGTAGAGCCGGTCGCCAAGGTAGCGCGAGGCGCCGCCCACCCACCCGGATGCCGCCATTTGGGTTCTTTTACCCTCTGCGCATGCGCAAAGCATTCTGTGCATTCGCAGAGGGTAAAAGAACCCAAATGGCGGCGTCCGGGCGGGTGGGCGGTGCCTCGTGCTACCTTGGCGACCAGCTCTACGGCGACCGACAGGTACGAGCGAACTGGGAGCATTTCACCCCTGCAATTAATTAGTCCACAATTCACCTAAACAAATTAATCAGGTCTATAGTCTAACCTTTAGCTGGGCTCAACAGGCAGTCAGACGGACAGCTAAAGCTTGCAAAGACCCAGCGTGCTCCATTTTGTTGCACAAGACTCTAGTCTACACTTTTGGAGATGAAATGTTTTTTTCTCCAGTTCAAAGGAAAAAGCTGCAGAAAGGTTTTATGTCCTTCATTGCTTTCATTCCTCTACTCTTCAGCCTGGAATCAATGTAAGGTTTTTAAAAGAGATAGAAATTAGACAGCAGGGGTGGGGGAGTTCAGTCTTTGAACCAAATGGGGGGGAGAGAAAGATCAACAAGTCAGCCCCACCCAGCTTTTTTTGTTTTCTTTATTGAAGAACTATGGGTTTCTGGGGGAGGGAGGAGGTTAAAGCAAGGGAAAGGTTTTGGGAAGCTCATCCTGAAGCTGCTGTCTTTGCAGGCAGAGAGGGGCTGGTTTCCTAAAACCTTGCAAGAACCAGGATAGACTTGGAACCTCCCACTAGCCAGCTGCTTGAATGCCAGTTAATGGGCCAGAAAGCTCTGAAAGTAGCTACCATTTCCATAAGGGATTGACAAGGTGCTGAAAATGGTAGTATCTTCAGGAGGCATGGGGAGCAGGCCCAACTGCTGCAAGGGGAGAAGGGGGGAGAAGAAAGGTGGGGAGCACTGCAGCATCCCTGTGGTCTGCAGTAAGTGTGAATGACCATGAGGTCACTGCATCTCTTGGAACTTTGAAACAGGGTTGCATGTCATTTTGGAATGTCCGTCAATACTTTGAATGTTCATTAAGTGGCCATTCAAGCAGCTGGGCTGTTGTTTCTTGAGGACAATATTAAAGCAATATTGAAAATTAAAGAAGAAAGTGAGCATCTTAAAATGAAAAAGTAGATGAAAAAAGACAATTACCTTTCCTAAGATTTGGAGGTCCCCTAGAGAATTTGGACAAATACTGTGTGTGTGTGTGTGTGTGTGTGTGTGTGTGTGTGTGTGTGTGTGTGTGTGTGTAAAATCTCTAAATGGTATCAAAGGTTTTTTTCCTCATCAGGTGATAAGAGTTGTAGCTATGGTTTTGGTTTGTTTGCTAGTGCGGTTTTGTTCAAATCAGTGAAATTTGCTATCATCAGTATAAGATCTGTGTCTAGCTTTGGAAAAAAAACCTCTTGATAATTCATCATGACCACTGAAGAAATCATTTGTTAAAGTCTATTAGCTAAAGCAACAATTACAATTTTTAAAATTACATCAATCAGTGCAATAGGATGATTGTGACCTTTACCAGGCTTCAGTATAACTAATACATGTTTTATAAGGTGAGAACATAAAATGCCGTGTGTGTGTGTGTGTGTGTGTGTGTGTGTGTGTGTGATATCATTTTTCAGGAAATCCATCCAGTTCCAGTACTTTAAAATTTCTCATATTCAAAATCATTTTTTTTAATTTGTTCTATAATGAAACGAGCTAATTGTAATTGTTAAAAAAAAATTTAATTGCACAAGGTGAATTTTAGGTAAATTCAGTCCTTGGTATCTTCATCTTAGTTAGTTCAGATAAGTTTTCAAGTTTACCTCATAAGAAAGTTAAATCTTAAAAATTGAAAATATCTATCTTCAGGAGAACTATATATCTTATCATTCCTATCTTAATATTTTTGGTAAAGCAAATTAGTATGCAAATGTTAAAGAATGAATAGAATAAGGAAATGAAATATTTTACATTTTTTGCACACCATTGCATTTATATAGAAAAGTTTGCATTGGTAGGGAGAAATATAAGTTTTTTTTAACTCTCCTAAAGTTACCGTGTTCAAGAAAGAATGCATTATATACTGTATATTATTTCAAGTCTGAGACAATATTTAATATGTTCAGATGACCGTATTCTACATGCTTGAAATATTGCATCAATATTGCTGGATAAATTATGGAAAGAATTCTTCATGCCATTTCTACTACGAAGAGGCTAGTTCTTCAATATTAGATTGATTGATTATGTTCCTCTAAATCATTTTGGACTCCTAATGGCCACATAGATCTTCTCCATGACAATCTATCTCTAACCTATTTTTTCAAGTTTCCCATAGGTACACCTTCTTCTTCTCTTTTCGTCTACCTTTCCCACTATTAGAGTCTCTTCCAGAGCTGGGTCTTCGCATAATATGTCCACAATAGGATAATTTGAGTCTGCTCATTTGTGTCTGGAGTGAGAACTCTGGATTAATTTGTTCAATGATCCATTCATTTGTTTTCTTAGTTGTCTATAGTATTGTCAGAAACCTGAGATTTCAAACGTGTCAATACTCTTCTTATCCTGCTTCCATAGAATATTACAGGGAATACTATCTTTTCCATAATTCTGATCTTTGCAGGTGTAGACACATCACAATATTTGAAGATCTTTTCCAAGGCATTCATGGCTGCTATACTGAGTGCTAGTCTGTGATGTATTTCTTGACTATAAAACTTTACTTTTTTTAAATAATTTTTTTATTTTGTTTTATAATACAAAAATTCCATTTTCAATTTAAGCAATGTGTTGTCAGAGTACTTATATATACATACATCAATATTATACTTTCAAATTTAATTATATTCATTTAATAATATTTTTAACCTTTTTAACACCTTCCATTTTAATATTAATCATACAACCATCAAATCAACCAAAAAATAATTATTTTTCTGTTTACTTTCTCATATTTGTCATATTTCCCCCAATTTTACTATCAAAACCATCTTTCCTTCTTTCCTCTCCTCCTCCCTTCTTACTTCCCTCCTCTTCTCCTCTCCTTCTCCTTTCTCTCTT
>QLTV01003323.1:1194548-1211052 GCA_003457575.1 Thermophis baileyi | reverse complement strand
ATGATATTAATCATCCTCTTTTCTTCCAATTTTATTTAATTTTATATTACTTCTTTTTTCCAATATTCATCTTCTTTCTCCCCTTCTTCATAACTTTATTGTGAACAAGATGTTGCCCCGATCTTTTCTTTTAATTTCAACCATAATTTTTCTTTTCCTTATTTTTTATCTTGACTCATTTTATTTTTATACAAACAATATCACTACAAGCCCTAAAATTCTCATCTCTTACTATGTTAACCACTGATAGAAATCTTATACATCTGTATTTCTAATTTAGTATACACTATATAGTTGAAATAAAAACCATTTAAGATAATTATTTAAACACAATTAATAACATTAATACATTTAGTTTTTCTAATATCTATGTTCTTCATCACATCTTAAATCATCATTAAAAAATAAGCCATATTACTAGTTTTCATCTTTCACATTTATATCTTTTTCTTCTTAATTTAAGTATCTATATTTCATTTTATTTCTAAACATTATGACCTTATATGCCAATCTTATTTAAGAAACACTTAAAATGATCATTCAAACACAATTAATCATATTAATACAATTCAGTCAACTAAAATGTCTCTTCAGCCATTTTCTTTTGGTCTCTCAAAAATTCCACCTCTCATAACTTCCTCTCCCCCCCCCCCTTCTGTTGGCTTCTTTCTTTTTCTTTCTTTCTGTAATTTCTATATCTATACTTTCTTTTCTTTTTAATTCTTTTGTTACCTTTTAAGTATATTATTTGAGTAAATTTCCTCCAACCTCTTAGAATCTTCCCACTATTACACCCTTTACTTCTTAATTGATTTTTTTGCAATATGTATTTTCCCCTGTCTGCTCTTTCTATACCACTGTAAATGCCAGTGAAATCATTTATCTGTTTTTTGCTTTCTATTTTTTGTCCTTCCATGTTTTTTTCTTGGTTCACCAACACTATATTTTCTACATATTTTGTATTATCCAACATCACTTCTAATTTCTCATCACCTTTTACAAGTTTTAAAACTTCACGTATAGTTTTTTAAATCTCCATCAATTCTTCATATATCCACAGTTCCATTTTATCCATCTTACTGTCTTTAGGGTTTTACTATTGTAACTTTCTTGATTCAAACTTAATGTCCATATAGTCTCTTTAAATTTTCCAAGTCGAAGCTTTAATTATCTTCCATTAACGCTAAAGTCAGGACCAAATTCTATAGTTCAAAGCAATCACTCCTTGAAGGTTTTCACAGTTTCCAAAATATTTTTCTTTAAGCAACGTCAATCCACAGCTGCACAATCATTTTTCCTTTTTTTTCCTCCTTTGTCTTCCACCAAATTGTTATAATATTCTCTTTCCACCAGCAGATGGCATCCTCAAATTCCCCATAGTCATAGATCAGCTTTCTGTTAAAACTTCCCAAAATACTTTAAATCCAAATATAAAATGTTTTCTTCTTACTCTTTATTCTCCTTTTTAATTATTCTCTTTATTTTCACCAAATCCAATTGTAACAATCACAATCCTTTTGGGCTTTAGGTGTTACAATCTCCATTTTTTTCCCTTCCTTTTTAATACTCCCGGTTGCCAATTAGCTGCTAATTTCCGCTCCGGGCTCTTTTACAATCTCATTTTAAAGTTTCCTTTTATCTGTAAATTGGTCAATCACTTACCTGGTGTCATCACCTTGTTCACTCGCCACTCCTGCACAGTACTTAGATCAAAGCAATCTTCACACCGTAACAATCCACATTTTCTTCCTCCTGCTTCTTTCGATGTGGCTGCCCTGGCTTCGTAACAGCTTGCAATGGCTGCTTTCCTCAGCTGCCGGTTTCAGAGGCTTCAGTTGACCCTCCAGGGAATTGCCTTTTCCCTGTTCGCGTCGGCTCATGTCTCTTTATCCACTGTTCCTCCAGAACAGTTTAGGTCAATAAAGACCCCGAATCAGCTGGGATTTGACGTTTCTTCGGGAGCCCCCGAAGAATCCGTCGTGTTGCCACGGCTTTGGCCACGCCTCCTCCCAACTTTTATTCCTTTACTATTGATGTCATGTATGCATTAACATGATGACGTAAATGTGTGGCTCAAAGTACTCAGTGGATTGAATGCTTGAAGTTACATGTTATTTCTGAAGCAGTTGTGTACAAATATAGTTAATGTCTAAAATATTTGTGTTAATATTTTATAGATATATAGAGAAGTATAAGTATGTGTGTGTGGTTTTTACACACACACACACACACACACACACACATACACACACACACACACACACATTTTACTGTCTTTTTTTACTCAAAGCCATCCCTGGAGTAGACCTGTAGTTCTTTAGAACTGTAAAAGTAAAGTTTACACAAAAAAAGTTTATTTGAAAATAAAGGGACAGTGATCTCCTATCTCTTTATCTTGAAAAGATTAAAGTCACATTAATAACATGCTGCCTGTTTCAACAGTTTACATTTCCATTTCTGCAAAAGACAAGACAAAGAACAGCTGGAATCTCTGGCCTGAATAGCTGCATTAATTAAAAGATTTTCTTCCAAAACCCTTTCAAAGTATATAGCAAATAAAATAGGAAGGGGAAAAAAACCCCTTCCAAGTGTGAATCAGATAACAATGCTGTCCAATTCCTACTTGGAAGGCAGAGATCACTTTGGTTTATTTTATTTCTAGCACTTACAGGGCTATTTAGGGAAAAATTGATGAAAATTATAAAGTTTAAGTTATATTTCAAACTTCAATTCATTTTAAAACAATTTGTATTTTCTCATTAATAGTTGGAATTTGAAAACTTACTCACCCTTTCCCTCTCCCATCTACTCAAAATCAAAGAACTTACAGAAAACTATAAGCAAGAGTTGCAGTTATGTAGAAAGAGGAACTAAAACCCAGGAAAAAAGTATAGATGGCTCCATTAAAGGAAATGAATGCTTTATTAAGATTTACTAAAGGCCTTTGAATGCTTGCACCTTATCACAATACATATGTCCTACCAAGCATTATTGTTTTTCAGAAAAGTCCCTTATGTTGAAAGTACATTGTGGAGAAAGAAAGAAAGAAAGAAAGAAAGAAAGAAAGAAAGAAAGAAAGAAAGAAAGAAGGGAGGGAGGGAGGGAGGGAGGGAGGAAGGCGAGGAATAAATAAATAAAGACTGAAATCATCCAAATGATGAATTATCCAGCAAGGAAGGAAGGAAGGAAGGAAGGAAGGAAGGAAGGAAGGAAGGAAGGAAGGAAGGGACTTACATGTCTAATTAGTAAAGTAGCATTTTTCTCATAAGCAGCAGTAAGGCAGCAGTTTTAGTCTGCATTTTTTCAAATGTTCAGTTTAATTTCAATCTAGCTGAACATTATACTGCTGGTACTGTTCAATAGATTCAGCTCAGCATTTGCTGATGTACCTCCTCATTTTTGGCACTGTTCTTCAAAGCCATTCTCTTTCGGGCAGTGGGAGAATTGAAGTCTTTGCATCAACCCAGCAGCTGCCAGCAATAGTGTAGGTGGATTCTGTGGTGAAGCTTTCCCTCTGCCATTTCATAGTATGATTCACCTAGCCTTACAGCATCTGTCAGCCGTTGGATCAGCCTGCTCTTGAACATGGGCTTAAGTGCTCTGAGCATTAAAGCAGAGTTTAAAAACAGCCGTACTAACTTATAGAATGGAGAAGGGCACTATGTATTGAAACAGAAAAAAGACCTCCAAAAGAGCCATCCATTGCACTTATCAGCTATTTCATATGCTTCAATTGAAAACAGTGTGTGTATCACTTTACTGGAAGAATAATAAACACATATTCAACAGCATCTTAAATAATAGCTGACATATAGGGATTTTGTCATGAAATGGAAAAGAGGGCAAGAGATAGTTTGCGCAATATCACCTGTTTTTGGATTGCCAAATGTTCATACTGACCCATGTCTCTGAGTCATGCATCCATGAAGAGAACTGATAGATAAAAAGCTTTGTCTGTTCCTTGCCTGCCACCTTTTCCAATATAGGAATCTGATCCTAAGGCTGAGAGAAATGGCAGATGAAGGGAAGGGGATAAGTTCTGCAGTAATTAACAGATGTTTTGCCTGTCAGTTGGTGATGTTACGAAGATAGTTGGAGAACAGCCTTCTACTGTTTTCATGTAAAATGAGGACATTGTCACACCATCCTCCAGTTCCACGTCAAAACACAATCAATAGGTACTAGCAGCGAAATCTATTGTAGTTTAATTTTCTGTTGGCTCACTTTAAATGAGCTGAGGGAAAATTGCAGAAGATAATGCCCTAATATGTGGCCATGTAAATTCATTTAAGTTCAAATTTAAGTATGTTTTTTAAGTATTTAAATAAAATTTCATACTCTCAGGTGTTTCATTTTATATCTCCAATGAGGCGGACAATAGGCATTTAGCTGCAGTATACAACTACAACCCTGGACTGCTGAATAAAAAGAGTTGCTAAATGCCATTTCAAATGATGTCTGCACTGTGCTGATCTATAGCTATCAATTTGAAGCAGGTTCCATGTAGTGGAAAGGGGGGAAAATGTAAATGGCTACAACAGATATGTGAAAATTCAGGTTAAAATCTTGTCCTTTAAATATGAGAAAATAATCCACAAATAAATATGGTGTATTTTTATGTTTAGTATGAAATGCTCTTTATGTTACCTGATTTAAATATTGCTCATAGTTTGGGAGGAAAAGGGTATTATTATATATTTTACTCCTATATGTGCATGACATTATATACTATGTACATTATTTGCATGGATCAAATTATCATTTGCAAGGAATTGACTGTAGATGTTTGTAGAGTTATACTATTTACTCTAGTCAAGAATTATACGGCCAGTTATTATTCCTCTAATAGGATATACACAGGTTATTTCTTCATAATGGCAATCGTTTTTCAAGAATATATTAGTTTATGCAAAACTTGACACCATTTAAACTCTCTTTTCAATATTGTTTCTATTAAAACTTGATTGAAGTTGCCATGTTTTTCATTTTTCCATTTCCATTTTTTTTAATGTTAAGCCAAGGTAATTATATTTTTGCTTCATTTGATTAACAAGAACATAGGTTCAGCACAATGTCACTTGTCTTTGTACAATTATATTCCTGCAGCAAAAACTTGTGTGGTGTCCATCATTCTTGCCAGTAGTTACATTCTCTGCATGGACACAGTAACTGTGACTTTATAAATATTATTTTACACTGCATTCTTAAGATTTACTAAGTATACATAAATCTTCATTATAGTTCCCTTTTCTCTTCCCTCACTTTTATGTAGCATGATGTCAGTTTTGCCTAACCTCATTATTTATGTGAATAGCTGTTTCTTTCATGGAACAAGATATGTCATTAAAAATTACTTAAGATTTTTCCCCCCTCTAGGGAGCTGCCAAAATCCAAAGTTGGTGCAGAAAGCAGATATACTTCATTTTCAATAGTCACATGATTGCCATGTCTATGTAGAAATAATTTTATATTACATGAGTTAACCAGTATAAAATTCTTTACAATGAGTACTTAATCATAATTAAAATTAGTTAAGCAAAATTTGAGAGAGAGTGAGTTGCCCCTGCTTAATTCTATTTAAATATCTTTGTTCACAAAAAAGTATATGCATCACTACTCTTTTTAAAGCAGACCTGAAATTTTATGTCATTCTATTAGCTAACATATGACCAAAGCTTACTGAAGCACTTTTTACTAAATCAATCCTAACTCCAAAAAAATTAGTTAATCTCAGTTGAAAATATAAAAAATATGGAAATTACCTTGACTCAAAGGTGAACCAGCAAAATTGAACCATATACTTAGGTAAGCTTAAAGTGTGGGTGTGTATTGTAAAAATCCCCAATTGTTTTTTGTTAAAAACAAATCCTAAAATGAACAACACAGTAACAAACTTCACAACTATAACGCACAGCAATCAAATACTAAATAAACATCTGTTTATTATTCTTAGTTTTCTTACCTCTGCTCAAATGTTATCATTTCTGACGAGAGAAATACAATTTAAAACATCACTTTGAATAATCCAAAGTCTTTAGATAGTCATTCTGTTTGTTATTTAACTGATAGAAAAATTTAACAAATAAAGAAATTTGGAGAAAAATTTAAAAATAAAAAAAATATTTTTTTTTAAAAAATGCTATTATATATTTATCAAATAACTTCCAAAATAGAAAAATATTTAATTTTACAAAAGTATAACAAGATGCAGACATCACTGCATAATTCTTAATCCACATGCAAACCAAATGAAAACCATAAATTGCACTTTTTATCCTTTCTTTTGGTTTTTTTTTCTGTGTGTGTTCTTTTTGTACATATACATACTTGAATTATTAAAAAATAAAAGTTTGTTTAATATGACAAATTTATTAACCCCCTTGAATGCAATAAAATTTACATTTGTATATTACATTTGTATAGGATAAAATTTTAAATCATTAATGACTTAAGTTTTCAGACAATGTGATCTAAGAAATCCAGTCCTGGGTCAGAGATAGTTCAACAGGACAGAATTGAAGATAAAAATGTGTTCATTGCTCTCCATTTCAGTGGAATTTAAGGCTTGTATCTGCTCAGTAATGTAAATGGAGAATGTTTAATGCTGAAAACAGAAGAATATGGAGACATATGAAAATGAACTTCAAATATCTATGAAAGGATGTCAGAAGAAGATCAAAACCTCTTCAATGTCACTACAGAATGCAGGACATGAATCAATGGATTTCAGTTACAGGAAGGTAGATTCAAACAGAATATTAGGGGGAAAATTACTAATAATAAGACTATTTCAGCAGTAAAATCCTCCTGTGATTGCAAGGAACTCAGCTACTGTGCCATCCAAGGGTTATTAAGGGACTTAAAGCTGAGATTGTGAATCTTCTAACTATAATATACAACCTGCCTCCAAACTCAGCATCTGTAGTTGAGGACTGGAAGATGGCCAATGTAACTCCATTTTTAAGAAAGGCTTATTAAAAGTCTGTCAGCTTAACATCTGTTATGGGAAGATAGTGGAAACTGCTTTTAAATATAAAATTATCAAACATTTGGAGACAGACATATTCAAGATGGCCTCACTAAGGGAAAGTACTCTATAATCTATTTTAATTTTTTGAAGTTGTTAATAAACATGTGGATAAAGACAAACCAGTAGACATCAGCTACTTTCATAAGGCCTTTGATAAAGTCCCCCATCAAAGAGTATCAGTAAGCTTGACAGCTATGGAATAATGATACAGGTCCTCTTGTGGATAAACATCTGGCTAAAATATAGAAAACAAAGAGCAGGAGTAAAGTGACATTTCTTAGAATGGAAGTGTGTAACTAAGTGGATCTCCCAGGATTTTCTCCAAGGGCTGGTGTTTTTTTTTTTTAACATTTTTATAAGTGGTCTAGAATTGGGTGTAATTAATTGAATGGCCAAGTTTGCTGTTGACATGAAATTATTCAAAATGGTAAATACAATAAGGGACTGTGAATAACTCCAAAGGAATTTCTGCATATTAGGGGAGTAAGCTTCAAAACAGCAGATTTCATTCAACATGAGTGAAAGATTTATACATATGTATATTTAGATTATCTATCAGCCTGGCCGTCATCACATTCCTTCAAGCTTGCTGCCAGCTGCCATGGAAACGGAGGGAGGGAGGAATGGGCATTTGGGAGGGGAAGCGTGCAGGTGGTGTGAGATTGGAATTGCTGAGAAGCGATGGGGAAGCTTGGACTCAGAGGCCAGCTTGGGTTGTTTAACATCTTCAAGGCCAACCATCCTGGGAATGGCATGCATGAAGGCGGCACAGAGGACCTGGACCAGAAAAGTTCCCAAAACATCTTCGTGGCCGATGATTGGACTCTAGTTGCCTGACTACTGGGGGATGGGTTCTGGGGTTATTTTCAATGAAATATTGAATGAAGTGTAATGAAAGCAGTTCATATGTGAGAAAGGGCTAGAAAAGAAACAAAGTTGCTTGTTAAAGAAAATGTCTTGTTTGTTTGTTTGAACAACTTACTGTATATGTTTGCATGTCTCATTGGTCTGACTCTGGGTGACAAACAAGAAATTAAATTTAAAAGAAAAAACAATGTTAAATGTTCTTTGTGTTTTAATTGCTTTAAAATGTTTTTAAGATTTTAGTTGTGATATATAATTCTGAATTGTGAGCTGCCCAGAGTCGTTTGTTGAGTTGGATGGCTATGGAAATCAAATAATAAATAAATAAATAAATAACTTAATTCATTAAAACAAATTTTCAGACATGATCGATCAATATGTGCAGATGTCCAAAAAAGTCATTCCATCTTTTAATCAGTAATAAACAAAATCTGTAAGTAAAGCCCAACACATAATAGCCTAGTCAAATATCTGAGGGAACAATCAGGTCTTCACAACCTTATGACAGGGCAACAGCATCAGAAATACCCATATTTCCAGGTAGATGCTGTTCCACAGGGCAAGTGTCACAACATCTGAGGGGATGAATTTTGGGCCATAGAGGAGGGCATTGCTTAACAGAAGGAATCAAAGCATATTTATCCTGTCAGTTCTGATGAATAGAAACAATTGCAGCCAGATGGTTCCACAAATAATCTGGCCTGTGGTATGCAGGTGAGATGCAACATCTTGGATTATACTCAGATGCCAATGCATCTCAGTGAACAGTAGTGTTATATGATCAATGGTATTATGGAACATCCAAAACTGCCTGCACTGTCACAGTTTCCAAATGTTCTTAAAGGAGCTATCCTTATCATACTATAAAATCATATAATGTATTATTGCAGTTTAATGTTAGCACATCTCAGCCTATATAGGCCTTCATTACACTTTTCCAAGAGAAAGGAGCAAAAATAAATCACTTACAGTAAATCAAAGAATATTTTCAGTATCCAAAGAAAAATAAATGCAGATATGTTTTACCTACAGGCTTATTATAAAATCCTGACTATGCAATTAAGATGCAGCTGCTTGCAATTCATCACCTAACTTCCCAGAATTCCTATTGGTGGATTATTTTAGTGCTTAGAATTATGCTAGCAGATGCAAACTGTGCTTATGTGCCAGGGTTATACTAATTAACAGCTGAAACCATGCAGTTTCATTTTCTTATTTTCTTGCCTCTATTTTCTTTTATCTTTTAAACTATAACACAAGAAGCGTTCTTTTCTTTCCAACTGTAATATTGCTGATGGAAAATGCTGCCGAAAATATATCTTTGCTCAAAAGGATGCCCACACATAGCAAAACTTTGGGATGAACTGACATAGTATGAATAAAAATGTTTAAATTGGAAAAGGTGGTGATGATAGACAATCATGTCTGTAAGTTTGCAAATTTAGAACTTTGCAGAGCAAAAACTAATCAGTAGTCGGTCTTTCTCCCTCAAGGCAGATCTGAGTTCAGGAAATCATTACTCACTATATTTGTTCACTATCCTTCCAGTCTGATCCATACAAATCTCATACTAATTTTTCGTGTTCCAATGAACAAACCTCTCCTTCTTATTTCACAAAAATGAAACCGCTAGTTTTTCTTCGCTTGATTCTATTTGTATTAATGATGATGATGATGATGATGATGATGATGTAAGAGGCAGTTTAAGAAGAAAAAACCAGACTCTTTTATAAGTGGTCAGGTAATGATGGGCAAATATAGGCAAATTTTGGTGTGGAAGTATTACCAACTGTCAAGTTGCTCAATAGAGGTTTCTGATCTAGCAGCTTTGACAAAAGACATGTGGGTTGAAGCAAAAACCATCAAAGCCATGAACACAGAAGAGAGGTTGTGAAGAACATTATAAGCACTGCAAAGGTGGGTTCCTTCCGGTTTGGACAGGTTCACCCGAACCGGTAGCAACCCGCTGGTGATGTCACAGAGCCGGTTCGGTCTGTGCCGGTCCGTGGACGCCACCATTAATTTTTTTGGAATTTTTTTAAAAAAAAAATGGGGGGGGGGTTTCTTCTGCACATGCGCAGAAGCCGAGTTTCCAGCACTGTGCATGCATTGCCATCTTGGTTTTGGCTCTTATTTTTTTGGCTTTTTAAAAATTTTTGGCACTGCACATGTGCGCGCGAAGCGCGCGCGCCCACGCAGCACAGCCACGTGGTGCGGGAGGAAGCGAACCGATAGTGAGGTAGGTTAGAACCCACCCCTGAAGCACTGTCAAAGAAAAAAAAAGGTAAAAAAAATAGAGCCTTGTTATAAAAAGCAGTGAACATACATAATGTATTCTTGATAGAATCAGCAGCACCCAATCGGCAAAACCCAGTTTACTTATACAATTTAAAACAATTTTCAGTGTAGCCCAAAACTAGAATTCTCATTCTCATTAAAGATTAATGCTCTTCTGATGCCCCAAGTTCTGCCAGGAAGCTTGATTCTGACAGAGGGTTATTTCTGGAATATATAAACCAAGAATGCCAAGATAGTACATCAAAAGCATGTACACCCAGAAGAGTTATCCAAATGATGAAGGTCACTCTAGCTGCCCAGCTAAAGCAAGCTGGTACCTTTATCAGACAGCAGTGATACAGAAAGATGGTAGAGCTGGATGATCATTTAATGATAATGCCAAAGACATTTTTTAATACAGTGCAAGAAAAGAAAATGGTAAACTACCCCTGTATATTGTCAAGAAAACCATATAGATGAGATAATATGAAGAGATTTATAACCGTGTCAGATGATGGGCCCCACAGGTTGGACAACGCTCAATATGTTGCGTGGTGGCACAGAGTGGAGCCGTGGTGGCACAGTGGTTAGAATGCAGCATTGCAGGCTAACTCTGCCCATAGCCAGGAGTTCAATCCTCATCAGCTCAAGCTTGACTCCATCCTTCCATACTTCTGAGGTCAGTAAAATGAGGACCCAGATTGTTGGGGGTAATATGCTGACTCTGTAAACCACTTAGACAATGATGTAAAGCACAATGAAGTGGTATATGTCTAAGTGCTATTGGTATTGCTAATATGCTACTGAGGAAGAACTAAAAATCACCTTTGGGACAACCATGACCTGGAAAACTGAAAATCTCCATAGCATTTCAGAGTACTAATGGTGTTAATGATATGGCTGTTTAAAGCCTTTGTGAAGTCTAGCTGCTGATCTACAAGAAGAAAAAGAAAATCTGAAGCTATACAGACCTTACATGGATCGAAAAAAGCATGAATACAGATGAAAACTCAACAGATGAAATAAACCAACTATACATTGACATTTTAGGTGAAAGCAAATTGAAATGGCTTGGAATTGAACAGGTTCAGCTGGAAAATCATAAAGTTTACTCTAAGGACACAAACATTGGAATGGAGTTGCTTTCCTAGTCAGGAAGGATATAGCAAAGACATGGTACAGTGCAGTCAATGACTAAATAGTAATTAGACTTTCCAGACAACTCTTCAATACAAGATAAAAATTATTACAAATCCCACTCTTCCATGAGTTTTAGGGAGTTCAAGCAAGAAGGCATTGCTTCTCTGTATTAGCACCAACACCACTGAGTACTCTCTCTCTTGAGATCAGACTGGCCCCTCTCTGTTGATCTTTAAAATAACTCTTGAAAACTCAGGTGCTTCAGAGAGTCTTCCTCTGATTTGATGCTATAATCTATATTTGGTGTTGGACGAGATGCTTAAGAATAAGATGGGTAGCCAATAAAACAAACAAATGGATTATAGAACAAATCAATTCAGAGTTTGTCTCTTGAGGCACAAATGACCAGACTCATATTATCGTATTTTGAATATATTGTGCAAATACCTAGCCATCTTGAGGGTTTTATAATGCCAAACGTTGTATTTATAATACCAAACGTTGTATTTATAATGCCAAACATTGTATTTATAATGTCAACATTGAAAGAAAGAGAAGAAGCGGAAGACCAGCAGCAATGTAGATCAACTCAACTACCACAATCATGGTTCCACCAAAAGAACTGAAATGCCACATTGAGGACACCTCTTCTTAAGGAAGGTCTAGTTATATGGTCACTAGAAGTCTACATTTAATTTTAAAAATTACTAAACATGTGCTTAAAGGCCCATGTAAGATTTGATACACACTCTAAAACATGATGATCAGGCATTTTGTAGGCAGATGACTCTATAGAAGCCAGGTATCTGGGTTCTACTTTAGTCTACTCTAAACCAAATGGTCATGGAGAACAGAGTCCCTTAACTGGATGGGAAGGACTAAAGTGGCCACTTGGGAGTAGGCAGATCTCAATTGTTGACCATGTCATCAATCTTTAGTGAAGCATATTAAATTGTGTCCACAGCAGAAAAGGTGATGGGAAAAGGGAGAAAACACTACGTTAAAATTGGCATAGCTGAAATTGACTAAGTTGTCTCAGCTGTCAAGTGAAGGTGAGAAAAGCAATATCAGGAGGGCAGGTCATTAACAAAAAATGGTTGCTGAGTACGTTCATGACTCCTTTAAAGGATGTAACATGCAGTCTATTCTGACACCAATTGCCACCAAAACCTCTAAATTTTAAAGTCTCCTAAACTTCAAGATTATTTAGCTTGTATAAATTTCAGTCTTCAGTAAAAAAATAATGCTGCATTATTTTTTCTAATTGTTTATTTTGATGGTTGCCATGTTTTATCTGTGTGCATATGTATGCGTTTGTGCCTTTTGAGACAATGGTAATCCTTGGCAAGTGCCTGGACTGCAGTTTTCTTGGCAGGCTTTCCGAAGTGGCTTGCCATTGCCTCCTTCCTATGATTGAAAAAGGGACCGACCCAAGGTCACCCGGCTGGCTTTGGGCATAAAGCAGGACTAGAACTCACAATCTACTGGTTTCTAGCCTGATATCTTAACCACTGAATGAAACTGATTCCTATTTTAGCTATAGGGATAACATAATATAAATATAGACACACATTTAATTTATTTGACAATCCATCCAAATTCTTGTCTTCTTATGTTTTATTTAACTATTTTATTTGAATTTTTAGGCCAGTTGCATAAAAAATGTTTCAAAAGAATGTTTTCTTTATCCTTTTTTTCCTTCTCTACCAGTTGAAAGTAATTTGGAAAAATTTCATTCTCAGGACGGCATCTGTGACAACAGAGGCAGCTTTTGTAAACAATGGGCAGTTTTCACATTTGATATAATTATGGGGCAATGAATTGCTCGTGGATGCTAAACTTGGACTCATTTTTGTTCAGAGTAATAAGTTCAGCTTCTGTTTGTAGATCCTGCTAATTTAGGGACACCACATGGCAAAGATGAAATGTGCCTGCAAATTTAATAGGAAATGCAATTACATGGATAAGCTTCGTTTCCCCCCCCCCCCCGCCTCCCTCTTGCAAACTCAGAATTCAGAAAGCCTCTTTGCTCAAGCTAGTCATTTGGTGACGGAGCAGGAGGATAATATGTTTTATTGTTTGTGGTCATTTGGTTCTTCATCTCATCTCAGAAAAAGAAAAAGAATATTAATTGTCTTTGAATGAAGCATTTTTGTAAGATATTCAGTTTTCTATATCCTAGAGACTTAATTTCAGTGCCTGATGTTTGGACTTCTACTATGTTTATTTGATAATTTGATAATTTTTGAAAATCACAGCATCAAGGTGACAGTGCATTGATGGTTCTTAGTGGGCCACATGTGTGTGAAGAAAGAAAAATAAATGCCTGTTATTACCAATAGCACCGCAGAGATGCTTCACCATTATTGACCAATATATTGATTAATATATTCCTGTTTGTTGTCTAAGCATATCAGAAGATTAATTTAAAAAATGATAAAAGAAGCAACAGAGTGTCTATGTTTTTTTCTCATGTTGCTGAAATGGTGAGTTATTTAATTATGCATACCTTATAATAATACACTGATGATTAAGCATATAAAAATGTAATAAACTCACATGATGTCTTTAGCAATTTAAAAAATAAACAATTTTAATTGTGATCTATTACATTAATTCAGTTACCAAATTTAGATGAACAGTCTAAGAATTTCTAAACTGTAATCTGAGCACTTGTTCACACACACACACAAACACACACACACACCAGCCCATTAGACTTACATGATCACAAAAACTATGTAAATTGCGCTTTCATGGTTATGCATGTTTAAATATTCTAAAAATGTAAGTAAATGTATATATAGCCACTCAGGGTCACTTAGCTGAATTGGGCAGCTATAGAGAATGAATGAACAAATGAATGAACAAATGAATGAAGGTTATCTTAAAACTGTGATGGCGAGCCTATGGCACATGTGCCACAGCTGGCATGCAGAGCCCTCTCTGCAGGCACGTGAGCCGTCACCCAGCTTAGCTCCAGCGTGCATGCGTGCGCGTGCCTCCCGCCAGCCAGCTGATTTTTGGGATGCGTGGGGGCAGGGGGCATGCTGGAGACGCATGCGCATTCGTGGGGGGTCGCATGTGCATGCGTGGGGGGCGGGGTTGTGTGCACATGCACATTCGTGGGGAGCACAGGGGGTGTGGCGCGTCCCCCCTGGCCCATTTTTGGTCCCAGGAGGCTGCAGGGAGGCCTGCTAGGCCCAAAAGGGGGGCGGGGGTAACGCACGCATGCACAGGGGGCATGGGGAGCGTGGGGGGGTTGTGAGAGCATGTGCAGGGGGAGGGCGCATTGCATTATGGATGCCGGCACACAAGAAAAAGGTTAGCTATCACTGTCCTAAAACAACAGAAGAACCTAATCCTAAAATCTGTATATGTATATTAGAATATTTCTACTCACACAAATTCTTATTAAATGATATAACCATTTACCACCTTTAATACTTTCAGAATAGTATACATAACAGTCCAATAGAAACTTTCTTTGCTTTTCTGAAAGGAAACAGCAGATACAACATAAAATTTGGATAGTAGAATACATAATATTACTTACGTTTATGGTTTCTAATTTTATCGGAATTCATACTGTAAAACTATAATTACAATCACATACTGTAAAACTATAATTACAATATAAACATAATTTATTATCAGTATATCATTATTTTAATCATGATACCTTAAACACCTTTTATTAGTCTTATGGCTTTGAAGTGTTGCTAAATATCAGGAAAATAATTGTCCTGCAGTCAGCCAACAGATAATCAAAACACTGTAGAATGTTTTGCTCCTCATTTTTAAATATCGTAAACAAGTTCCTTGAAATATAAACTTTGGATTAGTAGGAATTTAATCACAACAGAGATTTGTTTTCCTATTCTTTATGTAATCCCAGAAGATATTTTGTCTTAATATAGGTTTGCAGAGAAATATTTGCAGAAAAAGAAAAATGTTGTTCATTTTCTCTGTTATCTGAAAACTCATGGGATCTTGGATGCATTTAGATGCAAAGATGAAAGGTTCTGCGACCAACAATTCTTCAGAAGTTCAGTAGTTTATTAAATTTGTAGCAATGTCTCGTGCATGGCATAGTTCCCTAGACTCTTGTTTCCCATATTTTCTATCTGAACCATCAGAAGAAAAGCAATCAAAACAATTCCTATGGGTTGATCATTTTTAAGTAGAGGTAAGATTTCCTTGACTTTCTTGATAATTCTATGGGCCCTCCTGAGCAACAGTATATAGGTGGTTTGGCAGTGGGTGTTCTCTCACTCAAGTCTTAACCAGGCCGTACTCAGATTCTGACCCAGAGAAGATGAAAAAATGCAGCTACCTAGGCCATATCAGTTTTAAGCTACACTTTGTTAGACATAAATATATCTCTTAGAGATGAGGTTTACTTCTTAACACCCATACATTTGAAATTATTATTAAGATGTTGGATCATAGTTTCGTTTTCATTTTTATGATTACAGTGTAATGAAGCATATAATGTGGTAATGTTCAATGCAGATGGAGTAATCATTTTAAAGATGCTATAATATTATAATTGCACAATGTTTTTCTTCTGCAAAAACCAAAATTGGACAATCACAATGTGAAAAGTGATTTATTAGGTTTCGTTTGCACATACAATCTGTTAAAATGTTTTCATTGAAGAGAATTACAAAAAGAGAATAGAATCATGAAGAATATGTTTGGAGCTATGACTGAAGGGAAGATGGTATAAATAAAGGAAGTGTGGCTAACCAAACACAGTAAATATTTTCATTTTTACATACTGTATCTTCTTTATGGTTAAGTAATTTTTATTCAGAAACATAACTGACCTTTTACTAGAGAAACGTTAAGGTCTACTAGAGAAATGGAAATGTCCCATATATACTCATGGATAAACAAAGAAATGTAGGTGGCAAAATATATTGAAAAAATTAGGTTCGGTGGTGAATGGACTTATATTTGTGTGTGTGTGTGTGTGTGTGTATGTGTGTATATGTGTGTATATGTGTGTGTGTGTGTGTGTGTGTATATGTGTGTGTATGTGTGTGTTTGTGTTTGTGTGTATATGCGTGTGTGTGTAAATGTGTGTTTGTTTGTGTGTGTGTGTGTGTGTGTATGTGTGTATATGTGTGTATATGTGTGTGTGTGTGTATATATATATATATATATATATATATATATATATATACA
>QLTV01003323.1:1176418-1189436 GCA_003457575.1 Thermophis baileyi | reverse complement strand
CCCCAAAAATAAGACCCTGTCTTATATTTTTTTGAACCCTGAAATAAGCGCTTGGCCTTATTGCCATGCACTCAAAAGCCCGATTGGGCTTATTATCAGGGGATGTCTTATTTTGGGGAAAACAGGGGGTGTGTATATATATATATATATAACAATACTTTTTTAAAAAGTGCCCATATCTATGTATTTCTAAAACTCTTGTGTCTGTTTGATAATTTGTAATCTTCAGTTAGGTGAACTTCTACATCATAGGGCAAAAACTTTATCAATAAATGTACCTCAAGTAGACCAAAACTTTGTCAACAAAGGTACTTCCCAGAAATCAAGGGGGAATCTGGAAGGAACTGATGTGATTGCCAAAGCTCCTACATTCCTTGCCACCTTCCTACTAGCAAAGTCTTTGGTTCGGGAAGCTTACAGGGAGAAAGTTAAAAAAATATCCAGTTCCTTTGTGCTTGCACTGTGATAGCCACCTACACCAGTAGTGGGTTCTAAAACCCTTTACTACCGGTTTGTGCTCACTCGCGCTCGCGCGCGACGCTTCTGCGCATGTGCAGAAGCGTCCCGGGTGGGTGGGTGGAGCGGCCCAGGCGGGTGGGCGGAGCATCCCTGGCGGGTGGGCGGAGCATCCCAGGAGGGTGGGCGGAGCCTCCCGCTGCTGCCACTACTGGTTCTAAGAACCGGTCCGAACCGGGAGCAACCCACCGCTGACCCACACATTCCATTGCTGGCAGCAGCTATTTAACTTCCTCCTGGGAAGGGGAAGGTAAAGGGGAAAGGAATAGAATAACTAGATTGGATGGTTGTGAAGAAAAGGTTTAGCAGACTATATCCTAACATGTAAAACTTAATTATGATGTTCAGCTGAACAGAAAAAAGTGACAAATAGGGCACCGTCGAACCAAATATTAAGTTTTCTATTTACTTTTTCCAAAAAATCTGCACTACATACATGAAGTTAAGAAAATGTAGTATTATGTCAAGGATTCTATGACTCTGCTTTGCTCTTTCAAGGTCTCTTACCTCCCTCAGTGTTTGCTCTTTTAGTGATTTTCATGCCAGCACTGCATACTGATCCCTGAATCATCACTGAATATTGCAGAAATATCTTACACTGATCTGATTGTTGCCATAATAATTTTGTGACCCTTTTAACTGTCTTTCCACATTAATATTGGTTTGGACAGTGGCCTGAACCAGCAGATCAAATATGCTTATGGATACTTCAGCTGTAAACTATATTACACTATTCTTTACTGGCTGACAGATACCCAGGGAGAAAAAGTTTAAAATTGGCAATCGTTAGAACTGATGGTTGTGGGACAGAGTCTTTGTTGTTCATGAAAGATGTACTGCTTTGTTTTGTTTTTTAATCTCATTGTGATCAAATATATTTTTCTATCTTTGTAGATGTTTGATACACAAATATGTTGCACTAAATTCAAGACAAGAAGAGTCATCCAGATGTATTGAAATGACTCTGTTGTAAAAAATATATATATTTAAATTTATTGATGATTAGAAAACCCTTGTAGACTTTTTGTGTGAAACAGAAAAAAATGAACATATGTAACATGGTTTTGATGATTTAAAAAAAGTAGATTATAGAAAAAAAGAAAGTTATGCTGTAACCATAGAGTAAGAAGTAAAGTTATATTATAACTGCTGTAAAGAAAATTGGAAGCTTTTTTTCCTGCATGTCTGGTTCCTTCCTTCCCTCCCTCCCTCCCTCCCTCCCTCCCTCCCTTTTCTGTTAATTCTTATATTCCTTTATTAAAATCTTAATAAATATTTACTGTAAAAATGACACTGTGGTCAACTTGAATGTTTTCCAGAATTCTATTTATTTACTATGCTTTTAAAATGTGTATATTTCTTCTTGTTTATATAAATTGTGAAATATTACCATAATGTAAAAATGTGCTCTAAAACACACTCTCTCTCTCTCTCTCTCTCTCTCTCTCTCTCTCTCTCTCTCTCTCTCTCTCTCTCTCTCTCTCTCTCCCTCCCTCTCTCTCTCTCCCTCTTTCCCCTCTCTTTTACTCTCTCTCTTCTTTAGCTCTCTCTCTCACACACACACACGCATTTTGCACTCTTGAACATGATCCAGTTTATAGGAACTTTTAGCTTGAGAATTGATAGATATTTAATATTAAACTACAGTGAAGATATTTTGAAGGACACTATAGGAAAGACAGAGTGAAAAACTGCATTGCTCAGAGTGAATTCAGACATTGGCAGCACCCTCTTCAACAGATGGCATCCTTTTGTAGATGAGATACAGTCTCCTTGGGATCCATTAGATTATGAACAAGCCAATTCCTATAAATTCCTATATCCTTCCTAATCTTCTTATTCAGCAGCATTTGGGGTGCTGCCAATGCTGGAATGTTTAATTCCACTTAGGGGTCAAATGTTTTATGCATTCTGATTCAGTATGGCATCACATTTTATTCACTTCATTCCTTTCTCTTTTTAAAATAATTATGTCAGCCATGTTTTGATTTTGGAAAATTAAATTGATTTTCAAAAAGCACAGAGGGATAGAGCTGGTTTCTAGTTCTTAAATTCTAGGCCCAGAGACATGGCCACAATTAATCATATCCATGTAGACCAACACTTCAATTGAATCCATAAAAATTAATAAAGATAGTAGGAGTAAAATTTAAGTTTACAGTATTCCGATGTGAATCCGTGTTTCTTCCACAAGCCAAACTAGATACGATCCATCTTCCTTTTTTTTCTTCAACAAAAGATAATTTATAGCTGAAACAACTTGGATCAAGAGTTGAGTCTTAAGATTTGAATCATACTGATCCAAAGTATGCTGATTGCAGAGACAGCAGAGAGGTTTCTAACAGATATTTTATATTTCACCCATAAATGGTCTGAAAATGCAGTTCGCATTCAGTTAGAGTATGTTGTAAGGTGGACATGTTAACATTTGAGTACAACACGTGCATATTACCTTCATGAATTCACAGTGTATTAAAATCTATAGCCACCCACCTTTTTAAAATGTCCTGACAGTTTCACTAGGTAACTATCCTACACCAAAAATTTATAAATCTCTATTTGAAGGTAATGGTAGCTAGAGCAAACAACTCAGAATTTAAAATTCTTCTGAATTGCTGTTGTATATTGGAGGACAGACCTTATTTTGGCCTAGTATTTAGCTTTTGAAACAAGTCACTTGTTCTAGCCTTTAGGAAAATTGATGTTTATTAATTTTTCAAATGTATATTCCTTCTATTTTTCTAACATCAATATAATTTTGAAGGTGGAACATTTCAACTTCATAACTGCTAAGTGGAAAGAGCTCAAGAGCATTCTTGAGATTCTTATATAATAACAAGGCCTGTTATATATAATATATAATATTATATAATATATTATATAATAACCAGCCACTTAAATATAGTTCTGAATTTTCCATTTATATAAACCTAACATTTGCATCAACAGATCAACTGAGACAAAAATCAAGTTATCCAACTTCAACAGCATTAGGTAGGACTTAGCACTTTAGAAAATGCTCTAATGCTTGGATAGGTGGAAGTAAAGAGAAGAAAAGGTAAATTGGCTTAGACTGAAGGAATAGGATAGGGACAAATTGTCATGGAGAAAGTCTACCTATTTGGTTACTAAGAGTCAACACTAATTTGATAGCATAATCATCAATCAATTAAAATTTACATAATTGCATGTTTATTGTTAAAAGAGATAAAACTTTCTACTTAGAAGTTTCTAAATTCAAAATTGCCAATATTACTGAAGTATACTCCCAGCTGTTCTAATTCTTCTAAATAAAAACTCTAACATAAAAATCTCTATCAGCATAATCCTAGAGAGTAAATTTTACTGTGTTCAGTGATACTTTTTTACAAATATAAACAAAATCCAACACATGAAAAATGTTGGTTATTATAATCATTATCACGTTTTATTTATTGTACATATTATAAACATAAAAGTGATAAAGATATTGAGTCCAATAGATGGTTTGTTGATGTTCATATTGTTGCATATTCATAGCAAGAGTCTTGAAAATATAAAGAAGCTTCATATATTGTTCATATAGCGATTTCATAGATTTATATAGTTTCCTCTTCCTACAGTATATACTTAAAAGCAGTACATTTCTAGGGAAAATATAATGGTGTTAGCAAGCTAATATATAGGTCTGCTTGCAGAACATGTAACATTTATCATAATTGTAATATTGTAATATAGATATTAAATTTAAGTCCATAGTTCAGGCAATTATGCATTTCTTCACCTTACTGTAACACATTTCATATTTTTCAAGTAGCCTTCTGGTTCCTTTCTCACCTTTTCACAATGTAAATACCTCATTTTACTATAGCTGGAAATATTCCATACTGGATTTTAAGTTGTCAGGTTTACATCTTATAATAAACTGACTGGGTTATAAAGGTTATTTCACAGCCTTCAGTATGTCTCAGAGACTTTGGGATATCAGGTTAAAAAAACTTTAAAAGTTTTTTTTTCTTTTTCTTTCTACACTGTAAAATTGAGAATATGTGCAACATTCTATTTTTTAATTCTTTAAAAAAAATCTGCTTTTTATACAGCTGTTTTGTTTGTTTGATTGATTGATTGATTTTTATGTTCTAGTAACTTTTTTTTCTCATTTGAAAAATATTAACCGCATAATTCTAATGTTGTTTATATGATGGTCTACCATGATAGATCAGAGGGGAATCTGTTCAGTGTCCTACAGGGAAAATTGAGACATCTGTGTGTAGCTTTATAGTTGGATGAATTCCACCTAATCCTTAATAGTTATTTGTTTGTTGCCTACTAAATACAATTTTGTGTTTACCATGGAATTTGCGCTAGAGACTCTGACAACATTTGGCACATTCCTTTAGGTCAGTTTAGCCAGCATAATTTACAGCTTCTTCTTCATAGCTAGATTTCACTAGTTATAAATACCGGTTCCACACAGACATTGATGGGAGATCACTGGGGTTGATTTAGGATTTGTGTGCACTATAGCTCTAATTGTACAGGGGACAATTACCTCCTGTCCTACAAATAACATATTAGAAAGTAGATATTATATTCCCCTTTTCACAGTCAATCTGTTTAGCTGAATGCTCAAAGATGCTTTGAAAGAATAGCCAACAGCAAATAATTATAGTGGAATATAAACTGCATTTCCTTCCCCCAAATAAACTAATTACTTTTTAAAAATTTTTTAAAAGAGAGCTAAAACAAAAATATTTGTATTGGGATTCTAGCTTTACAGAACATCAAACAGCGTAAGAATGTGAATTTTCACAAGTTTCCTTGAAGCATAGATAAGCATAGACCAGCATTTTAATACACTCAGACTTGATTGGATTACCAGTGTGATAGTTTTTAGATTGCTGGACTAGCTTGGGAGACAAATGGTTGAAGTTACTATTTGACCATCTATGTCACTGAGTGAATATTTTGTGAGAGGAGACAGAGGAAGTAAAATTAGTTAGACCTGTACATATGGACAGTCAACTACTGGCCATTTTGGAGCCAGAAAATGCTACCATCTGCAAGCTCTAGACTTGTAAAATAACAACTTGCGCATGATTATGAATGTTGGCCTAGATCTTTCCCTCAAGGCAGATTTTTTTAAACCATATTGTATTATATATTTATTTATAAAGATGACCCCAGAATGAAAACAGCTGGAGATCTTTACTATTTATATACTTATTTTATCCAGTCTATGCATTACATTCAATTGGCATTTTTGCAGAAGGGATAAAAGACTTTCCAAGTTACTAAACACAGTGTAAAGAATCTGCACATGTACTGTATCTTCACTTTCAGAAGCAGTTAACTGGATGATACTCAGTGAGCTCTTGAAATGTTACAGTGCAAACTTGTCTAACAACTTAGTGCTACAGGATGAAAAAAATGACCTTGCAGAGTATAAAATGGATGAATAATGTGTGTTTCCATAGAACCTGTTGCTGTGATCTGTAATTAGTAGAAAACCTTGAGCACAGTGTTTGATTTACTGAGCTGAAATGCTTTGCAGCTCACGACTGTTTATGACAGAGTTCAGCACAAGAAGTTTTGGTGCTAAATCTAATTTTTGTCAATGAAATCCCTTTAGGAAGAGAGATTTATGTTAAGCTGCTTTCAGCTTCATTCCCACAGGAAACCATAACCAGATTTCTTTCTTCACCTACTTCACACACTGAGTACTGTTGATATCCTCAGTCCCCCACCTTTTCCCTTTTGCTTGTCTTTTGTCTGTTTCCACAGTCCTCTTGCTTTATAATCACTCACACTCATTTATCATTGGCTTGCTGGCTCTTCGTGCACTATCTTCAATTTTTGTCATGGTGCAATGGTACATTACAAATACAATTAAACCTTTTATGATACTGCAGCTTTCTACTATTGCATCCCAGCTTCAAGGTTGAAAGATTTCTGATATTACCGCTGATACCAGTTCTTTCCCATTTATCGGCAGTGTCCGGACTAATGCAGAAATGTTGCATTAATTAAAGGAAGCATCAAGTAATACTGCTGTTTTTGCCAGTCTGACACTGAATTGAAGCCTGATGCCTGCTCATGTTTTAAGAGCCATTCATCACACATGTCATCCCAAAGCAGCCAGCTGTCTGAGCAAAGCCTCATTTACATTTCATCAGCCACAGTCTCCTTCTTCTTTCTCAGCTATCCTTTGTATAGAGAGCTTTGGTTTTTTAAAAAGAGCCCAGTCTTCAAAAAACAGCTTAGCAAAAATTAGTATTCCATTTAGAAAGATGATTTTACTTTAGTTCAAAGGTCTCTGTATTGAACAAGGGAATATGTGTTGCAAAAATCTATCCGGACACAATCTGTCTGTATACAAAATAAACACTCTTTTGTGGAATGAGGCACCAATTTGCCTAATGCTGAATATCTGAAATAATGAAATGTTTTGTTTTTGAATGATTCTAAATAGATTTGCAATTCTAAAAACACTTTTGTAAGAAACTTTGTATTAAAACTTGGATTTATTCCATTCCTGATCCAAACTGTTGAACTTTATAATTCATGTTTCAGTAATTAAAACTTTGACTCATTTTTAATGGGGAAAACTATTGCAACCTGATATTACCTCTCAGATTGAATACCTCTCTGTTGTCCCTCTATTTTAGAAGGAGGCAGAACTAACTATCATCCAATCAGTTTATTGATTGTTAATAGTAACTTGTATGCTAAATATTTATTTTGGAAATTAGTGATATGGAAAAAAACAGGAAAATATACTGCTGAAGCTCAAACTCATTTAGTATAGAGAAACAACCATGGATCAGTGCTTGGTTTTAGAATACGTTATTTCTCTAATACCTAATCTCTAGTATCAGAGATCCAGTTTGGTCTCGAGAACTAGTTTGATCTAGTGGTTAAGGCACCAGGCTAGAAACTGGTAGTTCTAGTCCTGCTTTCCATATGAAAGCTGGCTGGGGGATTTGGGCCAGTCACACTCTCACAGGCCATCTCTCCTCACAAGGCTATTGTTGTGAGGAAAATAGGACGAAGGAATATTAGATATGTACCCGCCTTGAATTAAAGACAAAATTTTAAAAATCTGAATTAATAAATGAATATTTATACAAATACTTATCAGTCCACAGAATAATTCTTAGGGCATTCAAAACAGCTTTTGATCCTGTTTCTAGAAAATTATTATGGAACAAATTGGTGCCTTCATCCATTGGTGGCCTTCTGGCATAATTAAAAAAAATGCCATGTAATATCTATATCCAGATAAGGCTCATGATGAAGGTCAATTTTCTACTATGGTTTCTACTTTCAAGGGTGTTAAACCAGGTACATTTTAGCCACTTTGCTATGTGAGTTTTATATCAATGATATTGTGAGGAAAAACCCCTCACAAAACCAGAATCTCACCTGCCAGGTCTAGCTAGGAGATCTATTGCTTTACTTCTATAGCAAATGATGTAGTCCTTATCTCAACTTCACATATTGGACTGAGAAAACCATTAAGATCATTAAGACCTATTGGACTAATAATGACTGGTTATTAACTAATTAAACATTGTATTTTCAATTAGACTCCCTAGAAATAAATGGCAGATTAATGGGAAGGTTAATAAACAAGTTCCAATTTTAAATATTTTTTTAAATATCTCTATTTTTACCCCCACCATCTTATAGGCACCTGAATCGGTCAAAAAGTGTTTCTCTGTAAAAGGTGGTAGATTAAAAGTATCTGAGCCCAAAATATGCTTTCAAATATCTGCCTAAAAGGACACAGGAATGCTAGAAGTTGTACATTGTACCAGAGATAATAATCTCCAATATGATTTCATCCAGGTTCCACTTTACTTTATCTGTGAGACCAGAAAAAAACATTCTACCTGCCCATTATTTATTTAATATTGCAGCATGAGTTTGTTTGTTTATTCATTCATTCATTTATTTATTAATTAAATTTATTTGCTACCCATCTCGTATTGAAAAAGCTCTGGAAGATTTACAGTATTAAAACATTAAAATTCTATTTAGAAATAAATATTTCTAAAACAATAAAAATGGAGATCACATTATAGTTAAAAGATGGGAAGGGAGGGAAAAGATGGCAGAGAGAGGTGGGATTGCCTCCTAACTGATCAACAACTTCCAGTGTGATGCCTTGAAGAGCCAGGTCTTCAGCCTTTTGTGGAAGATCAGAAGGATGGGAGCCAATCTCACTTGGAGGCAGTAGTGGGTTCTAAAACCCTTTACTACCGGTTCGCATGCACGCTCGCGCGTGCATGCGATGCTTCTGCGCATGTGCAGAAGCATCCTGGGTGGGTGGGTGGAGCCTCCCGTTGCCGGCGCTACTGGTTCTTAGAACCGGGCCAAACCGGGAGCAACCCACCACTGCTTGGAGGTAAGAGCAGGAGCCACTCCTTGTCCTGGACGCCACCAGCTGGAATTCTTGACTGACAGCATGCTTCTTCTGCCAGTGTGGGTGGGGTGGGCCAGACCCAGTGGGGTGAGATGTAACCTGGACCCAAGCCCTGCAAGGCTTTAAAGGTAATAACTAACACCTTGAATTGCATCGGGAAGAAGTCTGGGAGCCAGTGCAGCTTGCAGAGCAGTGGTATAACATGAGTCACCCGAGGGATCCCAAAAGCTGCCCAGGCACCAGATTCTGCCCCAGTTGAAGCTTTCAAATGCTCTTCAAGGGTTTCCCCATGTAGAGCACATTACAGAAGCCATGAGATAACAAGGGCTTGAATGAATTAGTGCAGGGAATCCTGATCCAAGAAAGGCCACAACTGGTGTATCACCTCAAGTTAGGGTTATGGTTAGGGTAAGGCTCTCCTAGCTGAAACTGCCACCTGGTCTTTGAGAAGGAGTCACGAGTCTAGAGAACCCCCAAGTTGTGCACTGGATCTATCTGAGGTAGTGCAACCTCATCCAGAACTAAGTTGGTTAAAGTCCCAAGTCTTGAAACTTCATGCACCCAAAGCCATTTGGTCTTGCTGAGGTTCAGCCAAAGCCTGTTGTCCCCCATCCAGGCCCTCACAGCCTTCAGGCACCATGAGAAGCTAGCAACAGCATCACTTAGATCACCAGGGATGGAGATATAAAGCATACTGATTATACTTCAACCCCTAGTGGTGAATGATCTCACCCAGCAGCTTCATATAGATGTTAAAAAGGAATGGAGAGAGTACCGAACCCTGCAGCATGCCACAAAAGAGTAGCCCTCACTCTCACTCCCTATCAACACCAATTGGGACAGACCTTGGAGAAAGGAGCCAAACCCAATGCATAATTGAGCTTCCCAACCCCAAATCCTGCATCTGGTCCCAAAGGATACCCAAGGTTAATGGTATCGAAAGCTGCCGAGAGATCAAGAGCAAGGATGATTGCAATTCCCAATCCCACTTTCACCAGGGATCATCAACAAGTGCAACCAAAGTAGTTTCCATTCCACAACTGGGCCTGAATTGTGACTGGAAGAGTCCAGAAAATCAATTTCATTTAGGACCTACTGAAGCTAGTAAGCAACATCTTTTCTATCACCTTCCCTAAAAATGGAAGATGGATAACTGGCCAAAAGTTGTCCGAGCAGGCGGAATGAAGTGTTGTTTTTTTAAGGAGGGAGTGAACCAGGGCATGATCTGACCATGACAGAGGGTGGAGGGGGAATAATATTAGATCTTCTGCCAGATCACATTGCTGTTGCTCCAACAAGAAAATCATACCTGGTATGTGACTGCTGTCCTGAGTTGGGCATGAGATGATCTGGGATAAGCCATTATTGTGTCCATGAACTTCTGGGAAACTCCTGAAGCCACACCGAGGAATGACAGGCTCATAAGTCTGGGGAACTCTACCAGTCCTGAGATGACCTTCAGCAGTTCAGGTAGAAAGCTTGCTACGCAGCAGAGAGGCTGGTACAGTAGCAACATTCCCAACTGATGCCATGATCCCAGCTTCAGAAATAGAGTCATACAACCAGAAATCAAGGGTGTAAGAACCCTGAGTGCCAAAAGAGATTCTTGGATGACCACTGCCACCCCACCTCTCCTACAATGGGGTCTCGGCTGATGCCAACCCTAAACACAGCTGGGCATATCTCTAAGAGGGTAACCTTCCTCTTCCAGAGTCAGCATTCATGCCAGGTCTGCTTGCTCCTTCTCAATAAGTTCTTGAGTAAGGGGAGCCTTATTATTGATCAACCTGGCATTCACCAGCAGCAACCAAACCTCAGGGCCTCTGAGGATATGCGGTTCAGGAACTGGGAATGAGCTCAGGAGGCTGGAACATGCCACTGATACTACACATTGAGGGTGTCTTTCCCTATAACGGCCTGCCTTCTGGTTCCCATAGCACCTCATACCCATTACCATTCTAATGGGTTGTCCTGCCCCGTGTCCCCCAAGATGATGATCCCCATTCCCCAATCTCTCTCTTGCTATCACTTTTTAATTGGACTTTTGTAATGTCCAATTGTATTCTAATTATGACTGCAGGAGGTGCTTTTGCCTTTGTGGGTCTACAAAAACATAAATAATCTCATTATAAAGGAAAGCAGAACTGGACAGAACTTGTATTTCTACAAGGGCATTTTTAAACCTGCATATATAGTATGATAACTCTTTCCTTCAGGGTTTTGAAGTTTCTGATTATTTTCACCTATACTAAAAAAATAGAATTTATAATAAAATTTAGGTGCATATTCAGCAGATAGTCCCATTGTGTTCAACAGGATCATTCCCAAGTAAGTGGATTTGGTTACAGCCTTAATCTGGTTTCTGGTAAGCCTTTTACCAACTCCTGAACAGCTCAGATGGAACTAATGACCATAAAGTAAGTAAAGGAATTGTTTGAATATTAGAAACAAAAAAAATGTTGGTGGCATGTTGACTTCCATGGATATTTTTGTCTCAGAATATAATACAGTCATGATAAATATATTAAAGCAATAGTTTTGTACAATAGTTCTTAAGAAACCAGAGCTAATTCCAAAAAGGATCAATAACTGCATAAAATTGCAGTTATCAAACCATTTTAGTATTTGTTTGATTTCTTGGTGCAAATGCTGGACAAAACTATTGTTTCTACACTTTTATTATTTGCAAATTATACCACTGATTTAATGGAAATTGGAAATCAAACTGAACCTTTGTTCAAATATGCAAACACACAAATAAAGGATAATTAACAAAATATTTAAACAAATGATTTAGTCAATATTTATGGATGCTAAAAACCATGAATACAAAGTTCTTCTCGTGCTATCATATTGTAGCAGGAGAACTATGTTAGGCAAAATAAATCAGAAGCTGGTAGCACCATTTCTGTTTAATAATGTAGGATTTAAAGGAAATCAAGAATCAGTTTGACTTTGTGCATCTGAAGAAGTGAGCTGCAAACTCATGGACACTTACGATTTTAAATGTTCTACCCAAAAATGGTGCTCCCAAAGGCTTTCCGATTTCAAGGGTATTCTAATATAACTGCAGCTAAAACCTTCCCAAAGAAATGGTCATATCAATATAAAATTACATGGAAAAATTTAGGTACCTACCCCATCCCCCATTAAATCCATAAGTTCATAGAGCTCTTTATTTATACACTAGATATAGAATAAACAAAACTTATGCATTTCAATTCATTAAATGTCATGACTATTTAAAATTATAAATTAAATCAGAGATGCTGAACCTGTCAAGTACCCAATTTTCTTCTTTATTATTTTTTCTTTTTTTTTTCTTTCCTTTTTTTTTTTTAAATGTGTGTGGGTAAGTATCACTGTTCTAAATTTATGTCATTAGTTTGCTTTCCAGGGAGTGAACCAATTTGCCTTTCATAGATTAGTCTGTGCTTCATTAGGTACTGGTTTAATCTTTTATTGAAAGGCCAGAAAAAAATAAAGAGTGGGGGAAGGAAATGTACTCTTAATAAATATATTTCTTGTCATTGTCATTGTCCCACTCAAGGATATTTCATTCCCAGTTAGTCCACTGGATTATTTTCTGGTAAATGTTTGACTTTTTAAAAAATGAGATTAGCAACTGTAGGATAATCTCTAGTTTTCAGCACATTAAACAGGTCTGCAATTCACTGTCCTTTCTGATTTTGATACATTACAGAATGATCTGTGATAATAGGTGCTTGCAATGTTTCACATATTTATTCTAACTATTTCATTAAAAATTACTGTAATCAAAGTTCAATCACTACATAGTTAATTGTATAGGCTTGTTTCTGTCATAATAATAGAATAGAATAGAATAGAATAGAATAGAATAGAATAGAATAGAATAGAATAGAATAGAATAGAATAGAATAGAATAGAGTAGAGTAGAGTAGAGTAGAGTAGAGTAGAGTAGAGTAGAGTAGAGTAGAATAGAATAGAATAGAATAGAATAGAATAGAATAGAACTGTAAGAGACCTTGGAAGTCTTCTAGTCCAGCCCCTGCTCAAGCAGGAGAACCTATACCATTTCAGATAAGTGACTGTGTAGTCTTTTCTTAAAAATAT
>QLTV01003323.1:1161091-1174144 GCA_003457575.1 Thermophis baileyi | reverse complement strand
ATCAATCAGAATAGAGCTGGAAGGGACCTTCGAGGTTTTCTAGTCCCACCCCCCTGCTGAAGCAGAACATCATATATTATTCCAGATAAATGGTTGTCCAATCTCTTCTTAAAAGCCTCCAAGGATGGAGGCACCTACAACTTCTGGAGGCAAGCTGTTCCACTGATTAATTGTCCTCCCTGTTAGGAAGTTTCTCCTGAATTCCAGGTTGCTTCTCTCCTTGATTAGTTTCCATCCATTCTTTCTTGTCCTGCCTTCTGGTGCTTTGGAGAAAAGGTTATTATATTAATAACTATCCACTTGTCTGAATGCACCACTCTCAGGAATCCCATTGGCTGTTGGCCTCCGCCAGTTTCTCCAACCACCCTGAGCATGTTTCTGAATGCCTTCATTGAGACTCCCCTACTTGTGGATTAAACCCAATGGGACTCTTAAAAGCACCATCCTCTTAATTTGGGACCTGAACAGCCACCTCTATGAAACCTTGTGGCTTTCCTTATTCGGGTCAGAAGCTCCTTCAAACTCTAGACATATAACAGAATAAACCAGAGTTGGAAGGGACCTTGTAGGTCCATGATGGCGACCCTATGGCACGCATGCCACAAGTGGCACATGGAGACATATCGGTGGGCACACGAGCTCAGGTCCAGCGCGCATGCGCGTGCTGGCCAGCTGATTTTTGGGCCTTCTGGGCCCCCTGGGAGTCGGGAAACAGGCTGTTTCCAGCCTCCAGAGTGGGTGGGGAAGGCCCGTTTTTTGCTCTCCCCAAGCTCCAGAGCCTTTCTAGGAGCCTGGGGAGGGCGAAAACGGCCTTCCCCCCCCCGGAGGTCCTCCGGAGGCTGGAAACATTCCATTTGCTGACTTCCAGTTGGACCAGAAGTCACATTTTTTTGCTCTCCCCAGGCTTCAGACCCTTTCTAGGAGCCTGAGGAGGGCGAAAACGGCCTTCCCCACCCCCCTGGAGGCCCTCTGGAGGCCAGAAATGGCCCATTTCCCAACTTGAAATGGGGGGGAGGCCATTTTTGCCCTTCCCCAGGCTCCTAGAAAGGCTGTGAAGCCTGGGGAGAGCAAAAAACCGCGACTTCCAGTACAGCTGGAAGTTGGCAAACGGGCCATTTTCTGCCTCCGGAGGGCCTCCGGGGGGGAAAGGCCGTTTTCGCCCTCCCCAGGCTCCTAGAAAGGCTCTGAAGCCTGATGAGAGCAAAAAACGTGCGTGCCATCGTGTGCCGGGAGCGGGGGGGGGTCACACGCACATGCATGGGGGGCATGGAATTATGGGTGTGGCCACGCACATGCACGACCCCCCTGCACAACCCCCACTTTTGGCACGCGAACCAAAAAAGGTTCCTCATCACTGATGGGGATTTAATGTATCCACAATATATATATATGTATATATTCAGAAACATTACTGCATAAACACAATTCAATATTATAAATTTAGACATATTATTTATCATTATTCACTAAATTGCCAATTGTGCAAGTACTTATGATTCAACTTTATTACTTTTAATGTTGTTAGTGGTAAAATTTTCATGTGATTGTAGAGAATGAAGGCAGAGGACATTTGAATCTGAGCAATTTCCATACAACTGTTAAGAGAAAATTTAAAAGCACTTGAAGGTGAACTAATGCTAACTTGCCATCCCTTTTCTCAGCTGAACAAATAAGAGGAGCTACTAAACTGGTAAGATAAATTAATAGTAATAAGTACATTCATAAAAGGACTTTCAATTTTAGTACTAAAAGTACCCTATTATGTGTGGCATAATGTAAGTTAAAAATTGCACTGATAAGTGGCAGTGTTGAAATTCATTTCTGTAACCTATTATGTTCTTAGCCATCCAGACCAGCACTCAGTCTGGCTTTTCACTAACCTTTAGCTCACCACCATCGACAATCAAATACTAACACCTTTCTATTCCCAGGGGTTCCTTAATTAGCATCACCTGTAGTAGGCTATTCTTGAAGCTGCATCATCAGCAAAACACACCTGCTTTAGCACCTGCAGGTAGACTAAGGTTTAATGTTTTAGGGCTCCTGGGCATCTCATCTGTCTGCTCTAATGCAATTAGAGACAAGAACTGTGCCTGAATACATCTCATCTTCAAAGAGCCACTAATCCTGATAATTATGGCCTGGGTGAAGTAAAATGATAAATGACATTGTAAACCTGACTCAGAGAAAATATTTCCTTGCTTTATGTCTGAGAAAAATATTTGGTGCAAGATAGAATTTAACATTAGGCCATTCATTGCCTAACATTTGAAATTATTAATAACTTCTTAATTTACTCTTTTGCATTGGAATTACTTTTATAATTAAAATTGAGGTCATTTGATTTGTGGAATATATATTACCTCTGCAATAGATTATTGCATAAAGATTGGGCCTAACTGCTTATTAATAATTCAAATATGGAAATTAGATAATGGGAACTTTATCACAGTACTATACACTTAACTTTTGCAAACAATTGATAGGTTTGGTGGGGATATATGTTAATATCATTTCGATTCCCATTTTCTACTGATATTTTTAAAACACCGATGAATGAGAGGGAGCCTTCTTAGTCTCAGATTGTATTTTACCTAATCTATTATACTGATCTTGCATGACATACAAATGATGCCTGTGATTTTGAACATAAAGAAACACAAGTTTAAGTTCATGAATGTTTTTGTAGTCTTTCTGCACAGAAAACTTGTTCAATTCAGTTTTAATAATAATAATAAATTATTAAAAACTCAAATTTCCATAAATCTAAATTTATCTTGTATTTAACTTATTTATATGAGCCGTGATGGTGCAGTGGTTAGAATACAGTATTGCAGGCTACTTCTGCGTCTGCCAGGGTTCAATCCTCACCAGATCAAGGTTGACTTAGCCTTCCATCCTTCCAAGGTCAGTAAAATGAGGACCCAGATTGTTGGGGGCAATATGTTGACTCTGTGAACCACTTAGAGAGGGTAAAACACTGTGAGGTGGTATATAAGTCTAAGTGCTATTGCTATTGCTATATAAATTTTTTCCCAACATTCTTTATTAATAAATTATTTAGTTTATGCTACCCACCTATGTTAATTTAGTCTTCAATTACAAGTTCCGTTTTAAGATTAAAAAATAGAATCATTTCAAAGTGATTTTTAAAAATTCAATAATAATTTTACACTTTTATAAGAGCATAATCTTGCAGCTTAATTACAAAATTCCATATCCCTCATTGTGGGATTTCAGTTATTTGAAAAGTGCTTACTTGACTTTTTCCAAGCAAACACATGCTTCGCTTTCTCGTCACCATAATTGCTCAGTTGCCAGTACTATGATCTTTCCCATTGTCCTCTTTTACAATTAGTATAATTTTTTTCTGAATATTTCATAAATTTGGGTTCCAAAATTGGACAGAAAATTTGAAAAATCTGGTCAGTACAGAATATACTGGAACTATCAGTTCTTATTCTTTATTTCTGTTATTATATTATACCCACAACATTCCCACAATCACCAGAGAAATTACTTAAAACAATGGAAATAAAATTAGTTGTATTATATTGGATCAGTTGGATTAATATGATTAGTTTAAAATAGGATGAATTTGAAGATACTGATATTTAAAATATTTATACTTTCAATTAGCTGATATTCTTCAGACTTTTTGTAATTATAATGAACGAAGCTTTAGTCAAAACACCAGGTTTTTTTTCTTCAGTTTCTATCAAGTTCAAACTATACACCTTCTCCTTCAATTTGCTTTCAATTTGCTTTCAAATCTCCACTGATTGTTGCTATCAAACTTCTGTAAACTTATTTAGTAGGTCCTGGGAAATGGCTGCCTTTTATTCTTTCCACAATCTCTGTAGCAATCTCTGCTTCGGCGACAGGAAGCAATCATTCCATTACTCACAATGGAAAATCAGCAGTTGTAGGGATACAGCTCTTGCAATCAGCAACTATTCTGGAAATGGTCTTTTCAACCCAGACGGCTGAAAACACAGCCACTTAGAACACCCATGTTTTTTTTTCTAATTGTCTCTTTCTTACTTGCCTCTTGCTCTGTTGAATTGTACTGCCCAACTTTTCTTTAGTCTCTTGTTATCCCATTCAGTGAGTTGGTAAGGCCCTCTTTCATATATACATGAACTAAAATGAATAACATGCTACAGTTCCAGAATAAAGACTGTACAAAATGTAAAGTACAGGTGATATATGGAACAATTCCACATCTATTCAGTTCCCCTGTTCCTAAAATGACAGCTACTAATAAAAGTGTATCATTTTTTAGCAGCTCTGGAAATAATGAAATTTACAAGTATGGATAATGTTTCATATGCTTGCATGATCTCAATATTCATCATATATATCAAATAATATTGATTGAAAACTTTATCATATGTAAGATTAAATGGAATTAAACACCCCATTAGCAAAACCTGCCTTTACAGATAGCTGTGGATAAGCAGGGTCCAAGCTATTTGTGGACTTGTGTTTCAATTAGTATGAAAGAAAAATCACACTTTCAAAAATCACTGTATTTGTTTTTAATTCATTTATTCAATATAAGCAATATTGATTTCACCTTGAATTCAATTATGTTAGGAGGATATATTTACTGGCATTCTGGATGGAAACAAAAGAAGGGGCGTTGGTCTTACCTGAGACGCCTCTTCTCATCAGGTGGAGCCATCATTCAGGATGGGTTGTCCTCGTCCGTCAGCCAATGAGGACCGAGTCTGTCTTCTTTAACACTGGATCCGCCTTCTCCTATCCCCAGTTTAGATAAATCCGAAGACTAGACCCGGCGAGGCAAACCGGAAAAATATGCACTCCCATCTCCGGCCGAAAACCAAGAAGTCCAAACAAACCACTGCAGCGAACTTGCAACGAAACCAAAAAGTCATGACATCGGGGGGGGACTGAATTATGGCTCCACCTGATGAGAAGAGGCATCTCAGGTAAGACCAACGCCCCTTCTCCATCTTGGGTGGAGCCATCATTCAGGATGGGACATACCAAAGCTACAACGTCCCTTTCTCGGGCGGGAAAACTGTCATCCCCTTAGGAAGCGTCTTCGACCACTCGTTGCAATACACGTCGTACAAACGCCGCCTCCGCCAAAGCGTAAGAATCGATCTTATAGTGCCTAATAAAAGGCATAGGCGAAGCCCAAGTGGCCGCCCGGCACACTTCCTCCCAAGAAGCCTGAGCCGCCCAGGCCGCCGAAGAAGCCGCACTACGGGTCGAGTGAGCTGTTATCCCCGCTGGTCGTGGAAGGGAAGCGAGGTCGTATGCTTTGGCAATAGTACCCCTGATCCATCGGCCGATGGTTGTAGACGACGCCTTGTGACCCAGGGAATTTGGAAGAAAAGTCACCAGGAGCGCTTCCGACTGCCGAAACTGTTTAGTCCGGTTAATGTAAATCCGGAGCGCCCGTCGTACATCCAAGGAATGCCACTTTCGCTCCAACCGATGACCAGGAGTCGGGCAGAAGTTGGGCAAGACCAGTTCCTGAGCACGGTGGAACGGAGAGTTAATCTTAGGCAAGAATGATGGATCCAGCCTTAGCACCACTCTATCGTGGTGAAAAACGCAAAGGTCGCGCCAAATGGAGAGGGCCGCCAACTCAGAAATCCTGCACGCCGATGTAACCGCCAGCAGGAATGAGACCTTGAATGACAAATGGCGAAGCGAAGCCTCCCGAAGCGACTCGTATGGAGCCCCCGTAAGTGACTGCAGCACCCTGGGGAGGTCCCAGGTCGGAAATCGATGAACTGGGGGCGGACGCAGGTTCAAAGCCCCCCGTAAAAACCGCCGTATCGTGGGACACATAGCTAAGGACTCCGCCTGGTCACATGAAAGAATCGATGACAGAGCCGCGACCTGCCTCCGAATGGTGTTAGGAGCAAGACCATTATCCAGACCCCGTTGGAGAAATCGCAACACCTTGGGCAAGGGAAGTCGAACGGGAGAAAGACCTTCCTCGACACACCAGAGGCAGAAGGACCGCCACGTAGAGGCATAAATCCTCTGTGTAGCAGGACGGCGAGAGGCCAATATCGTCAGAATTACGTCGGGGTCGTAACTCTGTCCCCTCAGAGAGACCCGCTCAACATCCACCCTCGCACATAGGCAGTGTCCACGGCTGAGCCACCGACAGCTCCCGGAGATCCGCGAACCAGGCCCTGCGGGGCCAATACGGAGCCAGGAGAATGACCTCCGCCCTCTCTTCCAGGACCTTGCGTATCACCAGAGATAGAATCGGCACGGGGGGAAAAGCGTAAAGAAGGCCGGGCGGCCAAGGACACCGCAGGGCATTTACTCCCTCCGCTCCCAGAGACGGAAACCGGGAAAAGAAGCGAGGGAGTTGAGAGTTCCCTGGAGTCGCGAAGAGATCCACTTCCGGACGCCCGAACCATTCCGATATCTGGAGAAAGAGGGAAGGGTGTAGGCGCCACTCCGCATGGTCGACCTCCAACCGGCTGAGCCAATCCGCCTGGGAGTTCTCGACCCCGGAGATATGGTCCGCGACAAGGGACAGAAGGTGACGTTCTGCCCACAGCCCCAGGCGAAGCGCCTCCCTCATGAGAGTCCTGGAGCGCGTACCTCCCTGCCTGTTCACATGTGCCTTGGTGGTAGTGTTGTCGGTGAGCACGAGAACGTGCTTCCCCTCGATCAGGCGTCGAAAGTGACGGAGGGCTAGGGACATGGCCCGGAGCTCCAGCCAATTTATCGAGCAGGAAGTCTCCGTACACGCCCACTGGCCTTGGGCGATGAGATCCAGGGCGTGAGCCCCCCAGCCCGAGAGACTGGCATCGGTGGTAACCACGAGACGAGGTGGGTCAACGAAGAGAGAACCCTTTGCCAGGGCCGGCGACCTCCACCAAATGAGGGAACGGAGAACAGCGGGAGGCACCATAACCCGGAGCTGTGACGATCCTCGACCCGCCTTCTGGAAGGGTAAGAGGAACCATTGGAGTTCCCTAGAGTGTAGGCGCGCCCAAGGCGTGATGGAAATGCAGGAAATCATTTTCCCCAGGAGAGTGGATAACAGCGCCAAGGAAACCCTGCGTTGGCGACGTACCTGCAACACCAGCAGCCGGATGCTGTCCTGTCTCTCCTGGGAAAGGGAGACCCTACACTCTAGGGAATCAATGATGGCACCCAGATGAAGGATAGAGGTAGAGGGAACCAGGTGACTCTTCTCGAGGTTGATCTCGAACCCGTGCCGCCTGAGCGTCTGAACTGTTACCTGGAGGTGGTGCGACACGAGGGTCTCCAATGGCGCGTGCACCAAGATGTCGTCCAGGTGACACTGGACGCGCACCGGCAGAGATCTAAGATGAGCCGCCAGGACGGCCAAAATTTTTGTGAATACCCTGGGTGTGGCGGAGAGTCCAAAGGGCATGGCCCTGTATTGAAAGTGCCCACCTGCATAGGCGAAACGGAGGAATTGCCGATAGTGGCGATTGATAGGCACATGCAGGTAGGCCTCAGTCAAATCCAGAGAGGCCATGAAGTCCACCTACCTGTTTAATCGCTTAAGATTGAGAATCGCTCTCCAGCCCCCTGAGGTCTTGGGAACCACAAACAAGATGGAGTAAAACCCCCGTCCGTACTGTCCCCTAGGCACCGGCTGGATGGCCCTGATGTCCAGCAGGTGCTGTACCGCGGAATCCATAAGAGCTCTTTTGGATGGAATTCCAGACACGGGACATCTGAGAAAGGAACTCGGAGGGGTGGAGAGAAACTCCAGCGAAAGGCCGTGGCGGACTGTCCGCCGCACCCAGGCATCCTGGGTAGTCCGAAACCAGACGTCTGCGAAATGGGAAAGACGTCCTCCTATTGGGAGGGAAGAGCCCTCACCACCTGGAGCGCCTGAAGGGGCGGGACCCCGACCCCCCACGGAAAGGGCGCCTAGACTGCCTCCCCCTCCCGGGCTTATCCTGCGCCTGGCGCGGTCTCGCTCCGAAAGGACCCGGGGCCCGGGGGAAGAAGGAGCCCTGGTCCGTCTGCCGAAAGGGCCGATGGTAAAATGGGGCCTGGTGGAAGTTACCCCTCCTGGAGAGCGACGGGAGTATCTTCCTCCTGTCCTTTGACTCCACCAATATCGGATCCAATGAATCCCCAAACAACAGCGGTCCCTTGATGGGGCCCGACGCGAGTCTCCACTTGTGCCGGGTATCCGCCGGCCACTGACGGAGCCAGTGCATCCTCCTCGCTACTATCGCCGCCGCCATTGCTTTGGCTGCGAAGCGGGAGGCATGCAAAGTAGCGTCCGCCACAAATTGGGATGCCGCGAACATCTTGTTGAGATCCTGTAGGGCTCTGATGTCGGATGCCGGAATATGCTCCTGGATCTGTCGGAGCCACAGAAGAGATATCCTGGTGAAGAAGGATGATGTCGACGACGCCCTGATGGACCAGGCCGCCGCCTGGTGACTCTTAAGGAGAGCTTGCTCCATACGTTTCTCTTCTGGTTTAAGTAACTCCTCTGATTCCCCTGGCATAGCGGTTGGTGTGTAAAGAGCCAGAACGGGAGGATCTACCGATGGAGGAGAGAGAAGGTCAGAAAATGCCTGAGAGACGTTGAAAAACTTCCGCTCGGTGGAAGACGGTGTTGGACCGGAAGTCGGTATGGCCCACTGCCTCTGCACCGTATCAATAAACAGTTGAGGGGTAGGGACAAACGAAGTCTCAGGCTTGGCCTCGGAAAAGAGAGGGTCGTGCAGGGATTCCTGTCCGGCCACCTCCTCCGGAGGAAGGACATCCAGTCCCGCTGTAACCCTCGCTTTATACAGGAGGGACCTGAATAAGGCCGGGGAAAACAACCCGGACGAAGCCGGTTGCTCCGGAGCTAGGGCCTCATCTTCAGACAGCTCCAGAGCGAGACTCTCCGTCTCCTCCAGCCAGTCCTCCTGGTCCACCTCGTCCGAGTCCTCTGAGAGGACTTCTTGTAGTTGCAGTCTGGCCGAGGTGTCCATCCTGTCGGGAGGCCGAAGGGCATCCACGGAGTGACTGGACCCACGAGGAATGGATGACCCCAGAGATTGAAGGCCGGCTGAAAGTCCCTGTTGTACTGCTGCCGCAATCAGCCTCTGTAGGTCTGAGGGATCAAAGGCAGGCGACTGGGCGTGTGGTCCTGTGACAACAGGCACTGAGCCCACCTGAAGAGGGCCTGCAGGAGAAGGCCCCGAAGCGGTCACTCCCTGGGGAGGTGGAACAGGTACGCTGCTCAGCCCAGCCGGGCCCCACAGATCAGGCTCCTCCCTGGGCGGTCCCAGGGCATCAAGAGCCAATAGATCCTGCCCCACAGCTGCCCTACTGCCCTCACCCGAGGTGGAATGGGTGGGTGGTGGATCCTGGGCAGAGGAACCCGGCACCAAACGCTTGGTGGAGCGATTAATAAGTTTCTGCAGGGCCTTATCTCTCCGCCTCTCAGCCCTTTGAGTAGCCTTGGAGGCTACCGTTGCGCCTCTGTGAATACCAGACGTACTGAGGCCTGAAGAGTGGGGCAGTTCCTCATCCTGCACTGGCCTGTCCATCTTCTTCAATCGCTTGCCCCCTGGTTTCTCATTAGGTCAAACTGTGACCGCCATTTTAAATGAGATAACAGCCTCAAAATGGCCGACCCAATGGACGCGCCAGAAATGGCGGCAAAGTGGGCGCCTTTAGTAACGCTGGCCCAAGCAAGCTCTGAGGGCAATAAACACTGTTACAAACCCCGGCTCTTCAAAAATCTGTGGCAGGAGCCGACCCGAGCAAGCTCAAAGGGCTGAATCCGGCTGAATTAATAGACCGGGGAAGCGCCGAACAGCTGAAATGAGCTCACACCTCACAGCTGATAGGCGCTAATAATAGTCTGAGGCCTCAGAAGGCCAGGTAAAAAGGCCGGGGCGGAGTCGGAGGAGCGCGAGAGCAGCCGCTCGATCGCAACGAGCTCCTGTCAAACTGCCGACTCCGAAAGATGGTGGCTGAGGTGAACGGCTCACACAGGGAAGACCGTGAAAGGCTTCCCTCCCCGCGGCTCTAGTGTCCGTACCCTTTGATCCAGCTGCCACCGTTCTAGCTGCGGAGCTGACAAGCCCCTGGCAGCTCTGTGCACTTTCGCCCTTGAGGACGAGGGGGGGAGCGCGAAGCTCCAGCGACAGACCCGGCGCGAAGCCCAGCTGGTCGATGTCGCAGTGTGCCCTCAGCTCCCTCCAAATCGAACAGAGCCGAAGCCCTGCCGAACCACCGGGTCTCGATGACAATGAGACCCCCAGAACTCACAGACAATCTCCTTGACACAGTCCACGAACAAGTTCAGTCCAAAAATATTGCCAACATTCAAGATGGGAGTAAGTTTGCCTCGTTCGTCCCCACTGAGGACCGAGTCTAAACTGGGGATAGGAGAAGGCGGATCCAGTGTTAAAGAAGACAGACTCGGTCCTCATTGGCTGACGGACGAGGACAACCCATCCTGAATGATGGCTCCACCCAAGATGGAGAATAGAGAGGATATGATTTGAGAACACAAATAGTTTATGGATAGTTTTTTTTTAATTAAAGAAGACACATTTTGAAATAACAATCTTGGATGTCATAGCACTACCACCACAAAATGTGGGTAATATCACAATAGTTCTTTGAATGATATAGTCCTAACAAGGAAACCTCACTTTACCAATTGAGATTTTGAGGTATTGTATCAGTGTTGGGTTGCTGCCGGTTCAGACTGGTTCGCCCGTACCGGTGGCAGAAATTTGTACTTCCGTCATGATGCAAACCGGTAGGGAAGGTAAGTGGAATCCACCCCTGTATTGTATCTTAAATTTCTCCACCTTTCCACCCCCCATCCTTACTAGAAATGGTCCATAAGTCATGATTAAAACAAATCTTAGCTTAGTGCACTATGTGAACAAATTTGTTAAAATTCTGGAGCCCAACCAACAACGTTTCATGTATTGCTATTATATTGTGTATTGAGGTAGAATATTACACTTAAGACACTAGCAGCAATTACAGTTTTAGGATAAAAAGCACTCTCAAAAACTGAAGAGTATTATTTCTCTAACAAATCAATGATTCAAAGAATTAGAAATAAAACCATTGATTTAAATTTCTTATTATTTGGTTGATAGCATTCCATGGTTTCAAAGAACTCTCAGTGAAAAATTAGTTAATATTTACTTGATTAAACTGTCTTTACTTACAAAAATATGTGTTTAATGTTAGAGCACAAAACCTACTCTTCTGCATTTAACTTCTCTTCATCAGCAATATAATGTAGTTGAACAGGAAAATGCTATACTAATGTCAGTGATTTCTCAGGGACATACATGCATACTTAAAGCTTTTATTAAGTAAGCCTGTTGAAAGATTTAATGGATTATTACTTTACTGTACTTTAGATTTCTAATCTTATAAAGTGTCATAAGAATGGCTATAATAAGAGAAATAGCTGCATATTCTCTTTTCTATAACTCTGTGGTACAACTGTTTCATTTTCTAACCAAGTGAATTCCCTTGATCTTCTGCCTGCTGTGCTGTCCCTCTGGTTTGCTTGTTCTATTGTTTTTCCAACAGAGTGATACATTGCTGTATCTTTTTTTGCTGCAGTTGAAGTAGAACCATCCATCATCCCAATCATTGCAGCAAAGGACCTTATGGAGTGGGAGTAAATTATGAAGCTATGGGAAAAGAAAGGAAGATATTACTTTTTTTCTTATTATTATTCTTTTTTTTTCCAGAAATAGCTATTTTCTTCTAGCACTTCTCTCCAGATATTATTCCTGCTTTGTTTGAAATCATGATAAGCCAATGCAGCAAAACAGTATAATTGTTTTTCAGAAATGAGATTCATTTAATCAATCCAAATACATTTTATATATTCAATCCCAGTTAGTGTTTTGCTTGCATTTGACTTTGTGCTCAGTTGTGGATTTCTTGTTGGTACAATCAAATACTAAAAAAAGAACGCCCTGTCAAAATTCATACTAAAATATAATTGATGTGAAACGCTGTATATTTATTTTTTACTGATGACTAATGCACTTTGAGATATTAATGGCACCAAGATATATGAAAAACCCTAACTCTTTGTTGTAACTTTGTTGTTGATAGATCAGTCTTCCTGTCAACCAATAATTTCAATGGGAAAGAGAAAAAAAGAGAGAGGTTGTTGGTTGGTGAAAAAAACACCTCACATTACATGGAATAAGCAGATTGTGAGGTAGAACTTGAATTTTATCCCAAGGAAACCGCCATACTTGAACATTAAAAGTGGTTCATTAAAGCTGTATGGATAGCAGTGCAAAATGCAGCTATTATGTATGAATGTGGATCAAGTCTGATAAATAACTTAAGTAACTTTGGTGTACCATGTGCAGTGCATACTCTTTCTAAAAAAAACAAAACATTTTTCCCCAATTATTCCAAATTAACAGAAGAAAAGAAATACAACAGTTTAAACTGGTTCCATTGAGGATATATTAAATTAAAGCACATCCCTAGCAAAATGACAACATTTTGTAATCATAGCATTATTTATTCAGAAGTAAATCTTACTGTAATCAACAGAACTCATTTCAAGAAAGTGTGTGTAAAGATTGCAACATAAAGAATATATTATGTGTGTGTACCAATTTCCTACAAGCATCTTCCACATTTCCTTATTTCTGTCCACCATGTTTACCAATACTGGATAACCTAATTACCATGTCTGATAGATTCCAAACCTTAGAAACAACCATAAAAGCACAACAATCATATATAGACTCCATGGAAGCACGTTTAGAAGCACGCTTCACATCTTTGGATATAAAAATTACAGCAGAGAAAAATGGAAACCCAAATGCTCAAAATCATATTCCAATTCAACAATCGCAAGCTCCACAACCACTACCTCAACCACAAGCACAACCACAAACATCTACCAACCAACCAAACAATATATCCTTACTCATCAAAGACACCCTTGAGCGTGAACAAAAACGTAATAACGCTATTTTATTTGGGCTAGATGTCACCAATGAACCTGATACCACAAAGGTTCGCAAAATTATTGCACCAACC
>QLTV01003323.1:1136818-1155566 GCA_003457575.1 Thermophis baileyi | reverse complement strand
ATGGTAAACAATTTAAGGTTAAAGATTTGGGGGTTTGGGGAAGAAACTACAGAGTCGGGTAATGTATTCCAGGCATTGACCACTCTGTTGCTGAAGTCGAATTTTTTGCAATCAAGTTTGGAGCGGTTTACATTAAGTTTGTATCTATTGTGAGCTCGTGTATTGTTTCAGTTGAAGCTGAAGTAGTCATGGACAGGTAGGACATTGTAGCAGATAATTTTGTGTGTTACACTTAGGTCAGATTGAAGGCGCCATAGTTCTAAGTTTTCTAGGCCTAAAATTTCAAGTCTGGTTGCATAAGGTATTCTGCTGCGAACGGAGGAGTGTAGTACTCGTCTCGTGAAATATCTCTGGACATTATCAATTGTATTAATTTTCCGATATGTAGTGTGGGTTCCAGACAGATGAGCTGTATTCGAGAATTGGTCTAGCAAATGTTTTATATGCTCTAGTTAGAAGTACAATATTACCAGAGAAGAAGCTACACAAGATTAGGTTAACCACTTTTAATGCCTTCTTAGCAATGCTGTTGCAGTGGGCTCTGGCACTTAGATCATTACAGATGAGTACTCCAAGGTCCTTAACTGAGTGAGGATTGTAATTGTACTTTGCTGAAGCAAATGGACCAGCTGGCAATTAGCTAAGAACTTGGTATAAAGACCTAAACCATTTGAAACTAGAATACCTGACAGATTATCTTCTTGGTTAGCTACTGGGTGAACCACAGTGATTATATGTGGATATTGTACTGTGTACTCAGCAGACTGTCTCCAGTTAAATTGGGCAAAAAGCTCCTAGACATGATTGCCAAGATTAAAAATGATTATTACAAGTATTTAGGCATACAAGAATAAAGCATCAAACACAACAATTGATTTACCACTGCTGTGCAAAGTTGCTGTATTTAATACTTAAAATGTTTCAAAAATTTTATTCCTGCTTTTTTAAATTAATGGATGATTGGTATGCTGCAAGAAATATTGACATAATTGTCTGTTGGCTTCTGTCTACGAGTTTGAGCTCTTATATCCCAAACAGTATATCAATAACCAAAGACTATGCTCTTATTGTTACTCGTGGACTAGTTTTCTAAATGATAAGATCTTCATTCTGGGATGTGCACCATCCACATATTCCTAGAATGTTTACAATTCCTTTTTTATTTCAGTACTGGCTAAATATATACATGTCTATCCAAGTCTTCCCTCTATGGACACTTTATATATAGGTTTATCATTCCTCTAATTTTTAAATTCAAATTATTTTATATTATTTTTATACTGTTTACATTATTATTAACTACTTTGAGAATTAGAACAAGGGGAAGAAATATATTCATAAACCATTCATATAATATAAGTCTCTGTAAGCTTATGTTCCACTTAGTCTTCTCTGTAATTACTGTTACGACTACATCAAACCACAAGTATTCTCTTCATTTGGGATTTTTCATTAGAATAGCAGTGCAATAGTTGGAAGCACTTCTTGAATATGTATAGAGAGGTTTTTTTATACGTATTACAAAATACTTATATTTTCCTTCACTTGGTTTTAATATATATTTTTTAATATTCAGAAAGGATGAAGAATAGCAGTTATTCTTTGTAACAATATGCAGTGCTCCAGGCAAAATATGTAGATAAAATGTATTTATTTTTATTTATTTATGTAAAAATGTATGGCCACCCATCTCACAGCACAAGGATAGTTCACAACAGTAATAAAACTACAAAACCTAATATCATAAAAACAAAAATTAAAAAATCTGGTGCCTCTCTGGATTTCACATTATGCTAAATTACAGAATTCACTACAATAAGAAGCTGTGACAGCTACTATCTAAAGCAGACTGAAAAGGTGATTCTAGTTACATCTTTCAGCATGATAGCTAATAGAAGATAGAGTGCTGTATTAGAAAAACTATTAGCCTGGTTTTATGTTATTAGCTGAGATAAATAGCATTTAATTATCACTACCAAAGCCATTCTTGTTTTTTATTTCCTTATTGTATCTGCTGGGTAATTATCAGAAGTCATTCATGCACCAGTCATTTTCATTTTTTTTCATTTCCATTTCATTTTATTTTATTGGAAGAATGTATTATACAACCTGTTCATTTTATTACTATCTGAAAAAATGACACTCAAGAAGAGAGTATTCACTTTCTTGTATCAATCATGGGTAAAATTGCAACACAACAGTTGATATTTAGAACTGGGTAATGGCAGATATAACATATTTCTAAGTAAATTAATATATGCAAGAGGTAGATGCATTAAAATGAATGCTATGGAGATTAAGAAACATAAATATTTCTTTTTAATTATATAATCTTGAATTGTTACTAACAGGAAAGGTTAGGCAAAGTATTACCCTTCTGCTCCCCCTGCTGGATCATTTTAATAGGTTTTACATAATTAATATTTCAGTGTACAAATTATATATTCAATGACACCATGTGTGTGCATGTGTGTAATTTTATTTTAGTGAACTCCAAGGCTTAACTTGATAAATCCACTCTCACAAGTTATGATGATGATTTCTAGATGGCTGTAAAAGTGAACTAGCTAAAAGTCAGCTTAGATGATGCAGTCTCTAGTTTCAAAGGTAGCAGCTCATGAATCACAGTTTATGGGAACAATAACAGAAGGGGAATATTGACTTTGTGTTTAGTTGTAGTCTTGCATCAGCGCAAGATATCTGTCACTGAACCAAATGAAAAGAGCATAGTACAGCTTACATTAATGTTACATGGAAAATTGTCAAGCAAGTTAATTGCAATAGAGTCACATCTGACTTCTGAGTTGATCCTTATTAAAAAAAAAACAACCTAGGAACATCTAAAAAAGGAATATCAAATTCACTCCAAATGCTTGGAAGGTATTCAGAACTAGAAAACTGTGCTGATAGCCTGCTTGTTATGACATCCTGGAGGCTTGGGGGCAATTTGGAGTTCAGAAGTCTCAGCCTGATTTAAGATTAAAATAACTGGCATGAATTTAAATAGGGCATTTTAAGCTGGAAACGTGTTAAATTCAAAACATTTTCAAAATGGCTGATATAGAAATTCAATTAAAATGCACACCTTAAGTTATAAAAGGCATGCAGTGTTAAATATCACCAATCTCTCTAATGAGCAGTCAAGGAAGTTGTTCGAAGAAAGTAAGCTGCTTTCCATAGTTTATCCTGTGGAGTAAAATAAATTAGATAAATCATTGTATTTGAACTGACATTTTTAAAAAGCGAGTCAAAGATATTGAAGAAAATAGGAGAGATAGGAATGATGTTCTAGTCAGCATTCTGGTCAACATTGAAAACCAGCATTGTTACATATGCTGTCTGTTTGAAAATTCCAAAATGCAATATATTTCTAAGTTCATGTCTCTCTACCAGTGCATTGAAATGTGATAATTTAAACAAATGATTCACTAAATTATATGGCATTTCTGGACAAATTAATGGTAAATATCAGTAAAGATAAATTTATCAATCACCTAAAATGAGACTTCCCTAAAATCAGACTTGCTGAAGAAAAAAACAGATGCAAAGCTATGACATACTTCAAATATTTTTTTAGATCTGGAATATTCATGGAAAATATCACAAAGGTTTCTGAACAAATTTAGTAATGATGGAATAAGAAAAAAGATAAGTTTATGGGATAACAAGTGACTGAAGAGAACGAAAAAAAGACAAAAAAAAAATAACTGGAAGCACCAATCATTTTGGTTTATCAGTTATAGCTTTTCCTCTACAAAGTCAATAAGACTTAATACATTAAAACACCCTAATGGTCTTTAATTCTTTGTCCTTGGAGTACTTGATTTATATGAATCAATATGAAACCACACTCAATAGCAGTGACTGCGAGAGGGATCTTGGAGTCTTAGCAGACAACCAGCTAAACATGAGCCAGCAGTGTGCAGCGGCAGCCAAAAAAGCCAACACAATCCTAAGCTGCATTAATAGAGGGATACAATCTAGGACTAGGGAGGTACTAATACCACTCTATAAAGCTTTAGTTAGACCACACCTAGAGTACTGCATCCAGTTTTGGTCACCACACTACAAAAAAGACGTTGAGACTCTAGAGAAAGTGCAGAGGAGAGCAACCAGGATGATTAGGGGACTGGAAACTATAACATACGAAGAGCGGTTGCAAGAACTGTGCATGGCCAGTCTAGCGAAGATATTGGAGGGGCTGCCACAGAGAGGAGGGGGTCAGGCTGTTTTCCAAGGCACCAGAAGGCCAGACAAGGAATAATGGATGGAAACTGACCAAGGAGAGATTCAACCTGGAAATAAGGAGAAACTTTCTGACAGTGAGAGCGATCAACCAGTGGAACAACTTGCCTACAGAGGTTGTGAGAGCTCCAACACTTGAGACTTTCAAGAAGAGATTGGACTGCCATTTGTCTGAAATGGTATAGGGACTCCTGCTTGAGCGGGGGGTTGGACTAGATAACCTACAAGGTCCCTTCCAACTCTATTAATCTGTATCTGTATATCATTTTGGATGCTTGTCCTAGGACCCATGTAATTGGGGTTGGGCCTCCTAAATACAATAATTGTTTTAGATGCTGGAACCTGGCCTGCTCCATATAGGAAGATGGCCAGTAATATAGGCAGAGAATAAGAAATTGATGGAGCTTAGAAAGAAGCATAATCTTCCTCCCGAGGCATCTATATACCACTAAAACTCTTTCACATGACCTTTAACTGTGTGAATTGTAGGGCAACCATTTTTGAACCAAGGTAGCTAAAATAAGCTAACTTACAAAATGCATCCAAAATCTGGGATCCATTACTCATGACAGAATTAAATTTGGGAAAGTTGTGGCTGTTTCAATGCTACTGGTCTGCTGCTGCTTCAGCTCTATCAGGCTGCTATTGTAGTCTCATGATGCTCATTTTGAATGTTCTGGAGATATACGGTGAATTGGGCAGCATATGAATTTAATAATTACTATAATAATGTTATATTGATGTATATTTGATTAATTTAGTTTTTCTTTCCTTTTAGCTTATGTATTTAATTGCTTTTGCTTACTACTTATTACTATTTACTGGAATAAATTGCACAACCTTTGTAATATTGTCTCTAAAAAATATAGTGTCTAGGATACATACTGTATTCAGAGATTGCCTCTTTGCCTAGCATCTGGAATTTTTCTCTTTCCCTCTCTGTCTGTTTTTGTCTGTCTGTCTGTCTCTGTCTCTTGCTCTCTCTGTCTCGGGCCTTTTTATTTGGTTTTGTGAAAGTATTAGGACCATGCTCAAACCTTGAGGAAACCTGTGTTGTACAGGTAAGCATTAGAAATATAATAAATTGTACAAAAATGTTATTATATCTGAGAAGGATTACCGAGTACAGAGGATTCTACAATGAATTAAATAGAAATATTATTCTAAACAACATTACATAATAATTTGCTTTTATTAACAAATTAACTAATTCAAGGAAAACATCATGTGACTGTGAGTTCATTTTTGTGGGCTGGGTGAGAAAGTCAGCATTCAAAGTAAAACAAATCAAGCATTTACGTATTTCAGCTGGAAATTATGTCTATTGTGTACACTATAATAATTTTATTGCTATTGCAGAATATTCAGAAAATACCTGACTGATATATAAAACATCAATTTATAAAAGTATTGCTGTAAATTATACATAATTTTCAATACACCATTACCAGTTTTACATTATAGTTTGAATTAGCTCATTTTATATCCATTAATGGTTCAAAGTATACTGTAAATGTATTGAAGAAAGGTTTACAAAGAAATTATAGACAAATGGGATATTAGCTTATTCTTTATGTAGAACAGGGGTGTCAAACTCAAGGCCTACGGGCCGGTTCCGGCCTGCGGGGTGCTTAAATCTGGCCTGCGGGGCTGGCCTGGAAATAGCAAAGGATCGGCCCGTGGTGCCTCTGGCAGCCAAAATGGGCGTTGAAAATAGTGCTTGAAAAAAAATGGAAGAACAGTTGATTAAATATGAAATAAGTGTCTGAAGTGGCTAATTTAAAAAAAGGCAAGTGCAATTTTACTTTGCAACAGCAAAAGTTTTATTTCCATTTGATTCAATTTTGACCTAAGGTACTATGTTCATCTGGAATACAAGATCTACTGTAATGTACCAGAGTAAGAAACATTCAGGGGAAAAAATGAAACACAATCAGCAAGAATAATCAAGAGCAGCGGTTCTCAACCTGTGGGTCGCGACCCCTTTGGGGGTCGAACGACCATTTCACAGGGGTCGCCGTGCGCGTTAGCCCGCCATCTTGGTGCCACCGTCACTGCAGGGGTGAAATGCTCCCGGTTCGGTCGTGCCTGCGGGTCGCCGGATAGCCGGGAGCGACAGAAGCGGGAAACTTCACCCGGACACCGCCATTTGGGTTCTTTTACCCTCTGTGCATGCACAGAATGCTTTGCGCATGTGCAGAGGGTAAAAGAACCCAAATGGCGGCGGCCGGGCGAAGTCTCCCGCTTCCGACGCTATCAGCTGTCCGGCGACCCGCAGGCAAGCCCGAACCAGGAGCATTTCACCCCTGGTGCCACTCCCCCTTTGTCACCTCATCCCGTGCGGGGAGGGGGCAGGGAGGGGGTTGCGGTGGGGGTGGGGGTCGTGGCGGGGGGGGTCGCGGCATTAGAAAGGTTGAGAACCACTGATCAAGAGGATAGAAAGTTCTGTGAAGAGAGATAGCTTTGAGAAAAATACTGAGGGATTATCTGACTGGATTCCCTTGAAAGCCATACAGGAGAAAAATACTACTTTCTTCTTCAGTAGCCTTTAATTGTATTATATAATCAAATATTACTATTATATACACACACATGCATATAATGTTAATTTATTACATCTGACTCATTATATACTTTGCCTTTTCATCCCACAGGCAACCATGAATCAAAGCAGAGACACTAATGGTTATCAGTTTCCTGAAAGGAGGAAAGCTCTCTGTCCACATTTTGACCTAGAACATTTACTAGACCAGAGGAATCAGTATTTATTCACTACTGTACTTGAGTCTAAATAATTTGTTTCCTATAAACCCTCTGCAGCTGAAGCCGCACTATTTTCTCTTCAAGTTTCTCTAAAAAAAGTAAGGTTGGAAACAGAACAATAGGTAGTTAAAAGAGCTGACTTCTCAGAGAAGTCTTCAGGAGGCAAGACACCAGCTCTTTCTTAATTGCATCTGGAGCAAGCATCTTAATTGCATCTAGTGCTTTTCCAAAGAAGCACTAACTACTTTCCAGACCTTAATACTCAACCAAAAGCAGTCATTAGAGACATGGGTCTAAATCATAGGCAGCAGAGCAAAGCATGCATGATTTGTTTTTAATGCGTTGTCTTAACTTTGTAAATTCCTCATTATATTCATTTATTATTTCTGTAATAATAACTCATGTTATCTTGATTTGAGTTGAGTTCCTAAGGATATTTTAAATAGGTTTAATACAGTGCTTTACAAAACATATTGGCTTTGTAGTCAGTGAATATTCTATGGCAAAGCACATAACTTATTTTTGCAATGTGTGTGAAAACAGTAAACCTAGATTTTTTTTTTAAAAAAAATGATTTATTTGCAGTTTCAGGTACTGCAGAAGAAGTGCAACGGAGACCTGGTTCAGTGTAATCCCACTGGGAGATATTTCCAAGTATCTATTTCAAGAATTTTTTTTTAAAGGAAGCAGATGTTTTCTATCAAAATAGTACCAGTGAAGAACTACTATTACTCCTTTCCTGAGATCATATTCCAATCATGCACTCCCTTCTTTAATTGATGCAGCAGAATGTAATAATTCATATTCTGGCTTGTTGACACAGCTTGCTTCAGCTGTTCACAGAATAAGTTGTTTGTTCACAGAATCTATGAACACGTCAGCATTCTGTAGACAAACAAAGAAGAGCTGTTGGTTTTGACAGTCACTGCAATTGTCTACTGGCCTCCAAGGGACTTTGAAAATGTATGGTAAGTATAGAGAATCACATGCAGTAAATTTTTACTGCTGCTAACTTTGACACACTTATTTCCATTAGGAGAAATAACAGACTCCCTAGAATTTCCTTTGTACAGGCAAAGTAAAATAAGGGCACAATAAATCAAATTCTGAATTGAAATTTATACACAAAGTATGACTCTGGGGATTTTATTGCTGGAAGTGATACTTCTCAAATAATTGTGCTATTTTTAGATATGACTTAGGAAAATGCAGCCGAAAGATAATTTTCGGGATAAATCACCATCTCTACTTCACAGCTATTGTCAAAGTTTAGTAAGTGCTCCTTCTATGAAATGCTACCATTTCTGTGGGATTCTCATGAGAGAATTGTACTGTACATTACATAAAATGGATGTGTGTATACCATATGTAGAATTTACATATGGTTTTGATCTCAGGGAATTATTTGTCAGTTGAAAATCCATACTAAAACAGTAAGCTGTTTTAATGAAGTAGTTCACAATCACAGTTTTGATGTCTGGTATGTTTTATTTTTTGCTACATTTCCAGCTGCAGATCAAAATCAGTATTTGGTTCATAGCAGGGGTGGGTTCCACTTACCTTCCCCACCGGTTCGCATCGCGCGCATTCCCTCGCGTAATTTGGCTTCCGCACATGCTCAGTAGCTGCAATCAGCCCGAAACACAGCTGAGGAGCTGATCAGCTGTGCTTCGGGCGAAGGAATAAAGGTCAATATAAACCCAGGGGCGGGCGGGAGGGCCCTTTTTCAAGCAGCAGAACAGTAAAAAATTCACAAAAAATTACCAAAAAAAGATGGCGGCACCCACGGACCGGCACCGACCGAACCGGATCCGTGACATCACCAGCGGGTCGCTAACGGTTCGGGCGATCCAGTCCGAACTGGGAGGAACTCACCTCTGGTTCATAGCTCATATTTTCCTTCATATTTCTGGAACATTTTCTTTGATTCTGGTATTTGGTACAGTACATGTGTTTTGTATGGAAATCTGACAGACTGGTTATTTTACTGCATTTTATTTTGATTCTGGTGAGTTTAATTTTTTTAAGAAATGAAAAATATTCACTATCTGTATGCATGAAGAATATATGTACACCTAAACATGCCTAAGCAAGGCTTTAGTGCTATATAGTGTCTGCATTACTGAAAAAAATACAGCAGTTTTTGTTACAATACATGTCACTTTATAACAACAGGAACTCAGCATACTTTATATTTTAACAGCTGGATTGCATTTGGCTAGCCATTATCAAATATTACATAAGGACATACAGTTTCAGTAGCAACTAATTAATGTACTTGATGTGGGAGTTCAGAAATTACTTATGTTCCACTCATTCCTAGATAAGGATACTATGGCGATTACCAGCTTGAAATGGTTCATATTGGATGAACATTTCCAACATACTGTAATTGCAACTGATTAGTTTTATGTTGTAATGAAGCAATAATGACCAAAACACATGACATTTCTATGGGATTCATGAATGGCTGGTTTTGCTTCAGACCATTAACTTCACTCATTAATACCTTTTAGAAGTGCACTGTGCAAGGGTTGTTATTGTTAATAACAAAATCAGGATTAAAAACTTTGTTAACATTAAAATTAATTTGCAATTTTAGAATGTGAGTTCTAAGAATTTCCCACTATGAAGCTTTTAATAGTGTACATTCTAAATGCACACAAAAAATCTCAAACACATGATGTTTATGTTAGAAGCTGTAAACAATTTGACACAACTATCACTCCCCAGTGATTGAAAGAGGCAAGCTGTTCATTTTTTTCAGAAACTAAAAAAACAATAGTGCAAAATATTTCAAACCTGTCTATCCCCCCTTCCCCAGATATATTTTGTATTAGTGCTTCAGATGTGATCACACAAAGTGTTGCCTTTGCAGCTGCTTAACTGGCTTCAGAGTTGCGGGCAATTATGTTCACACATATGTTCATAAATTCCTGAAGAACCTTTAGCAACTTACCATATTTTTTGCTTCATAAGATGCACTTTTTTTCCTCCCAAAAGTGGGTGGAAATGTCTGTGCGTCTTATGGAGCAAATATGGGTGACAGACAGCAGTGGCGAATGGCGGCAGCGATCCTCACCACCTGGAACAGCTGATCGGTGGTATTCCGGGAGGCTGATCCAACTGCCGATCAGCTGCTCGGAGGCGAAGGCTCCAGCGTTTCCCGGCGGAGGCAGCAGACATGGAGGAGGCAGGCTGTTTGCTGTTTGCTGCAAGGATGCTAGCCAGATGAATACTGGATGGACGCTGGGAGGCAGAGCCAGATTTTTTTCCCCTTGTTTTCCTCTTCTAAACCTAGGTGCGTCTTATGGTCAGGAGCGTTTTATGGAGCGAAAAATACGGTAATCCAAAACACTTCACAGCCACTTGTATTTCTATGGGAAGACAGAAGTAAAAATTAAAAAGACATTCTCATGTTTTACTCCCATATGAAACAAATAGAACTATAGAAGGACAGAAGTACAAATAGAACTATAATACTTATAGTTCAAAAATATTTAGGCAGAAAAGGTTGTATTTAACGGCATATTATTTATACCTTATACTTCTTTATGATAATAAAAGAGTTACAGTTTTGTGAATTATTTTTCAGAAATAAAGGAATCATTAACTCTATTTCATCTACATTTTATATTAAAAGTAAATACCAGTATTTTTTTCAAATAACGAATTGTCAAAGGGTGTGAAAGATTAGTAATAGATTTAGAGAACTCAGGATGATATTTTACCAATTAAAGTGACTTTATTGTCCCAGAAATATGAACACATTGAATAATTTGTGCAGCAAGTGTTCAATTCCAGTGTCCTTAACATAACCTATGTGTGTATATGTGCAATTTATTAATTTTAGGCTTAACATAACAATATACAGTATATCTTAGATTTAGTTATAGAGTTTCCTTGAAATTCTTTAAATGTTTGAATGCCTTTTGTTTTCTTATCTATGCAATTACGCAATTATTTATTTATTTATTTTATTTATTTATTTATTTTGTTTGTCAAACATGTACAAGATAGCAGGTATAGGTATAAACATAAACATAATCAAAGTGAATACAGATAGATGAGGACAATAGGACAGTAGGACAGGGACGGTAGGCACGCTGGTGCGCTTATGCACGCCCCTTACAGACCTCTTAGGAATGGGGTGAGGTCGACAGTAGACAGTCTAAGGTTAAAGTTTTTGGGGTTTGGGGAAGAAATATATTAAATCCTTCTCTAACACCTTAGCTTTACTTTTGCTATCCTACTATCCTGCTGTCTTAGCTTTTAAAAAGATAAAAGGAAAGGAAATGTAGGGGGGGGTGGCTTCTTGAGGAATTTGGCACTTGTATCACTTCTCTATCCTATTATGGTTCCAGGGCATCTTTCCAATGTGGCCTATTTCTCAGAGCTGCTGAATCCCTTCACCCAGTGATTTGCTGAAAGATCCTTCTTTCCAGATTCTGCTGCTATAATTCAGTTCTTCATCACATTTCCTTTCTTCACTGAGCCATGGTGGTGCAGTGGTTAGAATGCAATATTGCAGACATAGTTCGATCTTGACTGGCTCAAGGTTGACTCAGCTTTCTATACTTCCGAGTCTGTAAAATGAGGACCCAGATTGTCAGGGGCAATATGCTGACATTTGTAAACTGCTCATAGTGCTGTAAAGCACTATGGAGTGGTATATAAGTCTAAGTGCTATTGCTACTGCCATCGGTCGTTTTTTTTAACTGTGTCTTCTTTTCATCAATGTCTTCCATTTTCCCTGCTTCAAGTCAGTGAGCCCAAAACACAAAGCTAAGCTCCTTTTTTTTGCCAAACATACGCTTAGAGGTCTTAAACTAGAAGGTAGATATGGTTGCCGGATGTTCCAGGAAACTAAGAACTTTCCAGTTGTGGCGTTCTCCTCTATTGGCAACATTCCAATTGTTTACATGATTAACTTGCAGCATATAGCAGACATACAAAAATCTAAATCTGAATCCTCAAAAAATAAAAGGCAACACTGTCTCAACTATGATAGTTCATCCTACCACAAAAATATTAAAACAAGTCTCTGTGTTTTTTTTATATTACACAAAAGACTCTTTTAAGTATGAACAAAGTAACTTAAGATCCTTTCATCTGTCCCTTTCTTAGAACTCTTCTCTTAAAAATTCAGTTCAATGACATACAGTCTTTTATATACTAGAGGGGGAAAAAAGAAGGAAGCCTCAGTTTGCTAGCACAATAGCGTAAAGAACAATGTTAGTAAGTAGTAAATAGTACAATTACATTTAAACAAAGGTCATAACATATAATGTACCATAAAATACAATGAAATAACAGTAAAAGAGTAAGTTTTATAAAATAAAGTGATAAAAATAATATTAGATATAAAGGTTAAAGCAAGGTAAAGTCAAAGCTACTGTACATCTAAGAACTTAAATATTTCTACATTTAAATGACAGTAGAGCAAAAGTACCAGCTTGGTTATTGACAACTGGGAATATGTCTGCAAGAAGATAATTCAGTTTTTTGAGGCCTGAGCCCTTGAATTCACCTATCATCAATGAACATTGAAAATATATCCACTTGGCTTATTTATTCTCGAATTCAATTTCCCAAAGTTCATGCAAGAGGCTGAGAAAAAAAACAATAATTTGTTATAGTTGTATATTGAACTAAATGTATTTGTTCTTACTTGGAAGCACCCATGCATAATAAATGTTTTCAAAAACTTAGTGCTTTATATTTGAGGAAAATCTCCTTGTCTTTAATACATATGTTCTGATGTCTAGAATCAGTTGTCAGGGTTAGATAAGATACATCCATAAAGTTGGTGACAGTGAAGTGAGAGAAATGACAGAGGCAACATTACATTGTCGCAAATAAAACTTTTATGTATGCATTTGATGTAGCATGCATATAGAAGTAGCGCAACATTGCTTTCATTAATTTGATAAAAGCTTCAGATCCTGTGCAAAACATCTGTCTTAGGTTTATAAGATTTAACATGTTTCATTTAATAAGCCTATGGATAAACACGTATTAGAATACACTAAATTAGATATTCAAGACTATACCACTGTAACTCTTCGACTCTTTGATTTGAAATAAATGTCATTGCACAAAAATAAAAAATAAAAAAAGAGTATAGAAGGACCTGGAAGAAGCAATCTGAATGTCTAGTTCATAATCATTGTTGAAGAATGCTTTGGTTTCTATATCTCACATTTCTGTTGATTTAATGTTATGATGAATTTAACATAAAATAATTCATATCTGTTAAAATCTTTGGGGGGTTTTGTGAACAAGAAATTGTGTGCAGTTAATTATCTGAGATGTGGTGCTCAATATGCAAAACTGGTTCACATAATGTGCTCATATAAAATAGTGGTTCCCTTTTGGATAGACATTATTTCATATATTAATTTTGTTCTGGAAGTCTTATTGTTTTCTATAGATGCTTTTTCTTTTTGATTTATATATCAAAGATTTCAAAACTACTGTAAGAGAATGATAGTTTAAACAGATACTGTCTATCCTTCTAGGACTAAAGAAAATGATATTACAAGGTTGGAAGGACATACATGTTTTTCTTAATTTATGGAAATGTTCTGAAGAATTTACCTGTATTTTTAAAAAACATTTTACTACTAGAATTTTATTTTGCATTGACGTGAAGAATAAAGTGCTGTTTAGAAAGTACTTTTCAAAGACAAATTGTTTTGCCTACATGTGGTTTATTCCTCATCTGGGGAATAAACCAGGATATATACAGTATATTTTAATTTAAAATAATATATTTTGCATCAGCTTTTATGCTTATATATTTGTTCAAATATGTTTGAACTGCAGAGAAGAAACACATAATAACCAATTTTGTTTTTTTACTAAATAAACTCCCAGATGCATTTTGATACAATTATGTATTCAGTTGTAAAATACAACATAAAAAATAGCACTGAAATGTTATGCATATATTAACACCATTAGCTACTCATTTTCAGCTTTTCACTTTGTAAGTATTTAAAAAATAGAGCACAGGCCAAAAATACTTTGCTTCCAAGTCTAAATTAAATTACTGCAGAATATCATAGTTTAAAACAAAACAAAACCTAACAATAATTCAATAGCATGTTTGCAAAAAAGAAAAAAAAATATTATTTTCCCTCTGTTATATTGGATCCATTTACAAATCCTGATTATACAATACTTAAGCATGAATATTTATATAGAATATTACCAGCACTACATTTGACATTTTTTTAAAAAAAATTCATGTATTTCTCCTTTGTAGTACATAATTGAATTTATCTAACATAGATATTTTGGATATCTACTAAAATATTTAGTGATGTCTTTTTTGAATTCCTTTAAAGGCACAGAAAGGTGGTATTTTTATATTTTTATCATACCTATTTAATTTTCTGCATTAAAATATCCTAATTTAAAGAAGAAAAATGTGATTTTAAATGACAAGCTACCACCTTCAATTTTCTGGAAATTTTATAGAAAACACTAAATTGTAAATTACTTCTTATAAAAGTATAGAAGAAAAATGTTTTTATATGTTACCCTAAAGTATATGAAAATAGAATTTAAGCTGTGACTTATATTTTAGATTAAATTATATCAATGGCCATTTCTGTTACATATTACTCCATAAAAAGTGTTCAATAAAAGTCTGCTATTGGTTTGTTAATTAATTTTCTGTGATAAAACTTACAAATGGTGGTATTTTTCCATGGCATGTTGAACCTACATAATAGGCCATTATTCTAGCAAGACTGTGCAACTATTAACAACAAGGTTTGTTATGGTCACTGGGTTTTTGCTATTAAGAGTTTTAATTTAATCATAAATAATATTGACAACATATATTGAGGATAATCATATTAAAATTCTACCCCAAAATAATAACCTTGGGCTGATTAAGAAATAGCATCCAGTTCAATCATTAAACAGGAATTGAATTTCAGAGGCTATGGCTTTGCGATTACGAATACCTGAAATAGTTGTAATTGCTTGCTAAAGATTGTGAGAATCTCTTCCATCATAATAAGTAAAAATGAAAAGGTGGTTGGAATTCTCTATGTACTGAATCACAAACCTTTACTTTAATCCATATAATCTTGAATTTTCTTACTAGTATTTTTGAAAGAATATAGTTTGTAGTGTAAATTGTATAGGTTTTCTAGCCTCCTGGTTATTTGTATTCATTCAGGAACATTTAGCTGCATAATTGCTATCGTGTCAATGAAAAATGGTGGTGGTGGTTTGTAATTGGTACATGAAAACTGAAATGCAAGCCAATGACTTCTTGTTATTCTGATAGTACCCAAAGAATATCTAGTTAATGTGTCCTGATTGCATGCATTATGTAATTCCTTTGCCTTTTGAAAATATGCTCTAGTACAGAAGTGCAAAAATTGAGGGCTACAAACAACCCCATAGGACTCGATGGCAACTCTCACAGCCCTTTGAAAAACTGCCTTTTAAATATAATTTTTAATGAGACAGTAGAGTGAAATCATTAAACATTGAGATAAATCATATTAATTACATGCATTCAATTGAAAATACATTTATATGTGACAAAATCAAATTATTTTGGGTCTGTTTCCTTGCTTTCTGGCCTTCATTTAGTTTTTTTTTATCTGTGGCCACTGACATGCCACTCAAATGTGGCCTCATCTCAAACCATCAAAGGACCATCTAGGGCATTGTGGTTTAAGGTGCCAGGAAATATACTATAGATATAGACAAGAATTGGAGATAATTTAATGCTGGGTAGAATATTCTATGCAGAACCATGGCTCCAAAAAAAAATTATATGAAGAACAATGGAAAAAAAAAAAAAAAAAAAAAGATCCAGAGAATTCTAGTAGACATTTAATCAATATAGATTGGATTCATCAAGTGATATAATTGAAAATTTCCAGCAAGTATCATTATTATGCACCAACTAAATAATAAAACATTATCACTGTAGTAGAAACACTGCAATTGTACTAAAATAAATTCTAAATTATTTTTTAAAACATTTAAACAAATGAACATTTTCCAAGCATTAATCTCATCTGCTTTTGTGAACTAGATTTAAGGAAAAGTTTCCCCATCTAGCCATATACAACCACTGCCACTTCAAAATAGCAAAATGTATCACCTGTTAATGAATCAAAACAATATGGTTACATAGAGTTCTTTTGAGATAAAGGTTATAGATGGATATACTGGAGAACATATTGTTAAGGAAGCCATCTCTGCTATGTTAATTAATTAAGAAGCTAAGCATGATCTATGAGCTATCTTAAGCATAAGCTAATTAGTGATCCTTAGGTCAATTTCATGTTTAAAAATTAAGGTTTTGAGTTCTTTAGAAATTCAATAAAAGTATGGTTCATGGTTTAAAGTCTTACAATAAACTAATATGTGATCATAATGTTTTAAATGGAACAGTGTTTGCTTTTGGGGGAGTCCATGGGGGACAAAAAAATCATGATGGTTGGTTGCAACATGTAACCATGCACTTGCTACACAAAAAAACAAAAGCAGCAGAGCTTTGCCATCATACCTTCTTTAACCACTTGTCCGCCCAGATAACCCTGATATACTTTAAGGAAATAATAAAAACTGATATAATTATTTTAATGGTAATATTCCTGATACTATACAATATTCAGTTGTAATGGCAGCATCTAACTGATGATGGTTAACTTTAAGCTGGGTTGTTCCAGATTATTTCTTGGATGGGAACCACTTGGAAATTCCAAGACTATTGGTTAGACTGAGAAGTTGAAAGTCCATTCCACAAGAAGGAAATGGCAAACTATCTCTCTTTCTGGAAGTTTCTAGAAAATGCACGGATATCAGTGGTGGGTTCCTACTGGTTCAGACCGGTTCTCTAGAACCATTAGGGGAAATTTGGCCTGGGTCGCCGAACCGCTAGCGACCTCTGGCTGACCACGCCCCTGAACTGGGTTGCCCAGTCGCCGCTTGCTCCCTTGCCCTACCCATCCGGTCACTGCTCTCACCCCTGCCCACTTGCCGCCCACCCGCTCACCCCGCCCACTCACCCACCCCGCCCACTCACTCACTTACTCCTCACCGTCTAAGCTGCCTTCTCAGTTCCCATGTGGTGCCTGCCCTGTGCCCCAAACTGAGCTGCCTCCTCCTGCCTACAGGTAAGTTGCGGTCGTGCTAGGCCCCCCTGCCCCATCCCCAGAGCTTGCTGCGCCCCCCCATCCCCACCAAGCTCTCATGGCTGGCTAAGCCGCCAAGGCCCAGCGCAGCTCTATTCCAGGCCACGCTGTCTACAGCCTAGCTTGCCGCGGGCCCCCCACCATCCCCACCGGGCTCGCAACCTTACCTTCCTCCCATGGCTGGTGGCAGAGGGGAAGGCATGCCAGCGCCCATGAGGAACCAATGCTTGGAGAAGTTTTGTAGCTTGTTAAGGAGGAGGACCGCTCCTCGGCCCCAGCCATGTGTTTTCAAGCCTGGGCTATTACAATAGCTTTTCACTCCAAGCAGCCCGGGCTTGAAAACGCATTGCTGGGGCCGAGGAGTGGTCTTCCTCCTTAACAAGCTCCAAAACTGCTCCAAGCGTCGGTTCCTCGTGGGTGCTGAAAGTACTGAGCTTCAACCTGGCTGTTTCTCTGTGCCTGGCTTTCTGGATGGGTCCCCAAAGCGCTATACTATGAAAGATGCTCTCCCAGCAAGAGACCGGTGGAGAGAAGAAGCTGATCATGGGGCACTGTTCTCCGGCAACTTGTTTTCTCTGCCCCACTCTCTTGCTGGGAGAGCAAGAGAGTCTTCTGCAGCACAAAGCCTGTAAATGTAAGTCCCATCTGGAAAGCGAGAAACAGGTTGAATCCTGTTTCTCTCTGGCGCAACGCTTTCCGGACTTACCAGGACCCAAAGTGCAGTGCTGCGAAAGACTCTCTCTCTCTCTCCCAGCAACAGAGCGGGGGAGAGAAAACAGGTTGCCGGAGAACACATGGAGGGCTCCATCATGTGCTCTCCAGGTCAGTGGCTGCTGCTTCTCCCCCCTGCTGCTTTTGCCTGGGAAGAGAGAGTCTTTCACAGCACAGCGCTTTATGTAAGTCCCATCTAGAAAGCCTACACTTTCCCAGGGCCCCGAGCGCCGCCCCCTGGCCCGCTGCTGCCTGGAGCTCCCCTTTCACCTGCTGATGCCAACCCCCTTCCGGCCACCGCCTGGAGCTCCCCTTTTGCCCATCGCCACCACACCCCCACCCACTTCCACACCCCCTTCCTGCTGCCACCTGGAGCTACCCTTTCACCCACCGCCACCTGGAGCTACCCTTTTGCCCGCCACCGCCACCCCCCTGCCAGGCTAGCATCTCCCGAAGCTGCCGGTGTTGCAGGAGCGGCAGGGATGGGGGAGTAGCCCAGCAAGCTTCACATGGCTGCGAAGCTTGCTCCCCTCCCCGCTGGGCTAGCATCTCCTGAAGCTGCCTGGAGCTCGCCTTTCACCTTCCGGTCCTGCCGCTGCCGAAAGAGAGAAAGAAAGAAAGAGAAAGAGGAAGGGAGAGAGAGAGACAAGAAAGAAAAAGAAAGAAAGAGGAAGGAAGGGAGAGAGAGGGGGGGAAAAACTCTGTGCTATTATTTTTAATTGTTCCATTATTTATCATGTGTTAATATTTTACACTGTCCCTACACCTAGAGTGATTTTACTGCCTTTCTTTTGCCCAGGGCTACCAAATATTTTTCAGGTATTGAAAAGCATTCAATGTCTATAGTCAAGAGC
>QLTV01003323.1:1096708-1128993 GCA_003457575.1 Thermophis baileyi | reverse complement strand
GGCCTGACAGCCCCCCCCTGCGGGCCCGCCAGCCGGCACTGTTTAGCTGACGGGACCTGGAGGAGCCCAACCCTGTGGGATCTTACCGGTCGCTGGGAGCTATGTGGCAGGAGGCGGTCTCAAAGATAACCTGGTCCTGAGCCATATAGGGCTTTAAAGGTAATAACCAACACCTTGAATTGTGCCCGGAGACCAATAGGAAGCCAGTGCAGCTCGCGAAGTATTGGTGTAATATGGGTGTACCTAGGTGTACCCATGACAGCTCGCGCAGCTGCATTCTGGACCAACTGTAGTCTCCGAACACTCTTCAAGGGTAGCCCCATGTAGAGCGCATTGCAATAATCTAACCGTGAGGTGACAAGGGCATGAGTGACTGTGAGGAGAGCCTCTTGATCCAAGTAGGGTCGCAATTGGTGCACCAAGCGAACCTGTGCAAAGGTCCCCCTAGCTACAGCTGTCAAAGGTTGCTCTAATCTTAGCTGTAAGTCTAGGAGGACACCCAAATTGCGAACCCACTCCGAGGGGGACAATTTCTCCCCCCCAGAACCAAGGATGGACAGTCGACATAGTCTTTAGGAGGCAATACCCACAGCCACTCGGTCTTGTCTGGGTTAAGTCTGAGCCTGTTGACTCCCATCCAGACCCTCACAGCCTCCAGGCACCGGCACATCACATCCACCGCTTCACTGAACTGACGCGGGGTGGAGATATACAGCTGGGTATCATCAGCATATTGCTGATACCTCATCCTGTATCATCGGATGATCTCACCCAGTGGTTTCATGTAGATGTTTAATAGGAGGGGAGAGAGGACCGAGCCCTGAGGCACCCCGCAAACGAGGGGTCTAGGGGTCGACCTCTGTCCTCCTGCCAACACTGACTGTGACCGACCAGAGAGATAGGAGAACCACCATAACACGGTGCCTCCCACTCCCAACTCCCTTAGTCGACCTAGAAGGATACCATGGTCAATGGTATCGAAAGCTGCTGAGAGGTCAAGTAGCACCAAGATAGAGGAGTGACCCCCATCTCGGGCTCACCAGAGATCATCCATCAGTGTGCCCAAAGCAGTTTCCGTGCTGTTGCCAGGCCTGAAGCCAGATTGAAAGGGGTCTAGATACTCCGTTTCATCCAATGACCGTAGGAGCTGAAGTGCCACCACTTTCTCTACAAACTTTCCCACAAAGGGTAGGTTGGAGACTGGATGAAAGTTCTTTAATTCTGCTGGATCCAGGGAAGGCTTCTTGAGGAGGCGCCTTACAACCGCTTCCTTTAATGGTTGCGGGAAGAACCCCTCCCTCAAGGACACATTAACTAAAGCCTGGAGCCAGCCTCGTGTCTCTACCCTGCAAGGGCTCCTCCACTCTCCCTACATTAAGGAGAGAGCGGGTCACCCTAAATAGGGCGGCTGGGCGCAAATCAGCGGATGCAATAAGTGCGGAAAAATGCGCACATTTTTCCACCCGTATTGCCACTAAGTAAGTCCTAATAAAGGCTCTTAAGAGTGTTCGGTCAGATTCGGAGTTACTGGTCCTCCAGCGTCGCTCTAGACGTCTCTTCTGGTGCTTCATCTCCAGAGCTCCTCGGTAAACCAGGGAGCTTTCCTGGATCCACTGCCATGGAGAGGTCGCAAAGGCGCAATCCGGTCCAGTGCCCCAGATGCCCCCCTATTCCAGGCAGCCACCAGGAACTCAGCCGGATTGTGGACAAGGGAATCAGGTATCTCCTCAAGCTCCTTCTGGAACCCTTCAGAGTCCATTAGGCGTCTGGGGCAGAACCACTTAATCGGCTCTGCCTCCCTGTGATGGGGGAGTGGCACCCTGAAGTCTAACCTTAGCAGGAAATGATCTGACCACGACAAGGGAGAAACATCTATACCCCTTAGTTCCAGATCATATCTCCACTGCCCTGAGAAAAACACCAGGTCAAGTGTGTGTCCCCCCTATGAGTCGGACCCTGAACTACTTGGATCAGGTCCATGGTTGTCATGGAAGCCATGAACTCCTGAGCCACATCCGAGGATTCGCCAAGTGATTGCAAGTTGAAGTCCCCCAGTACTATAAGCCTGGAGAACTCCACCGCCAACCCGGCTACTGCCTCTAGCAGCCCAGGCAGGGCTGTTGTAACGCAGCTGGGAGGCAGGTACATCAACAACAAGCCCAACTAAACCCCTGAGTCCAACCTCATGAGGAGAGATTCACACCCAACAATCTCCAGGGCAGGGATCCTGCGAGGACAGGGACTCTTATGGACAATAACTGCCACTCCTCCACCCCTTCCCTGGAGTCGCGGCTGATGCAATACCTGAAACCCTTCTGGGCACATCTCTGAGAGGGGAACACCCCCCCTCCTGGCCCAGCCAGGTCTCAGTTATGCATTACAGGTCAGCCCCCTCCTCCAGGATTAAGTCTCGAACGAGGGGGGCCTTGTTAACAACAGACCTGGCATTAAACAGCAGCAGCCTGAGGCCAGGGCCCTGACATCCCAAGTCACCAGGTGTACGAGGCAAGCCCGGTGAACCAGAACCAGAGGGGCCAGAACAAGTAATCGCTTTGAGACAGCGAGTCCTAGTTCTCCGAGAGCGGCCTACCCCTCGGCTCCCTCCATATCTACCTCTCCCAGTCATAACCGCAATACTTCGGCTCTCCAACACCCCAGAGATCCCCTCCCCCACCTCCTCCCCGGCAGGCAAGGTACCCCATTCATACCAAGCCGGGGGCCATATCTGAGCCCCCATCTGCTTCTGTTTGTACACTCAGCAGAGGGGGCTCTATTCCTTGCCCCCGGCTCCCTCATTCTCCCCAATTCTGCCACTCCAAACCCACTCCTTCCATCCAAACTGTCCCAACACCCTCACACATACATAAATGCACCCCCCCCCAAGATAAAATTAATCTGTAAGTTAAAACCGGATGATAAATTCATGTTGTAAATGCAGCCCTAGATGGCTTGAAAGGGTAGTCTGTAGGAAAATAATTTGTCAAAAAGAAAACACTGCCTTGATATGGACTGTCATTAAGACCCATAATTGTAGCTTGCCAATGAGACATATCTGCATCAGGGCCTACAAAACACTGAGCTGGTGGATCACAAGCCAAGTCACCAAGTTCCATGTTAATGTGTTTGAGGGATGAAGGAAACAAACAAAGAAGGCTCCGATGAGGGAAACAAACAAGCTCCGATGAGGGAAACAGACAGACTCTGATGAAAGCAAACAAGCAGGCTCCGATGAGGGAAACCAACAGGCTTCGATGAGGGAAACAAACAGGCTCCGATGAGGGAAAACAAACAGGCTCCGATGAGGGAAACAGACAGGCTCAAATGAGGGGAAACAAGCAGGCTTCGATTAGGGAAACAAACAGGCTCCGATGAGGGGAAACAAGCATGGTAGTTATGTCTACCTGTCCCTTTAGTTCTGGCAGAAAAGGCTTGTTTCCTTTCCCATCTGACAGGGAATGTCATCTGGTAGGGCCCAGGAAGCCATTTCTGTCAAAATGACCACCCTGTGGAATGTTGACTTCTTAGAGATTAGATTGGCCCAACCTACTTTTTTTTAAAGGCCTTAAACACGTTGTCAGGCCTGGAAACCATCTTGGGCCTTGGGTGTTACTTGGAACCGTGACACACGTAGCTTGCCACCAGGCTTGAAGTTCTAGATATGTTATAAGTAAAACCCATGTAGTGGTTATAATAATTGTTTTGTTAGGTTTCTGTACATCACCTGCTGATTATGTTGTCTGACTTTTATATATTTTTTTGTATTTTTGTTAATATGTAGTTTTTAAATTGCCTTTTAATTACCTATGGTCTGGATTCCCATGTGGCAACTACACATTCCAATTAGGCTGAATATATAATTAAGCAAAGTAGTATTTTTACTATGTTCTAAGAAATATGGTAAGTTTGTCCTTCATAGAACTTTTATGAGAAGTATAACACTTAAATACTGTGTAGTAGAAATGTCAACATACCAAGGCACTTTAGAAGATATTCCATTCTTATGAGAATCTCTAGTACTAGAAAATGGGATTAGATCACATTCCTGTCATTATCCAGACTGAAAGCTAAAGTAACTGGAAAAAATACTGTGAGGAATGCTCTTCTTAAGGGGCCTGTCAAGGATGAACCTTTGGCAGCTACATGCCTCTTCGTTTCAACTTGCCTTTAGAATAAAGGGGGGAGGTGTTGCTTTTGAATGGGTTAGATGGAGAAACGAAACTTCTATGAATCTGCTGGAGACTGTGAGAGCCTGGAACTTTTTCAAGGACATCATAACAGGTATGGAGTTGAAGCAGACGGTTCCCACAACAAAGAGAACTTGTTTACATGGATTAAGTGAGAGACTGTGGGTTTGGCTAGGAAAATTATTGTTTAATTCTATGAACTGGTGTTTGGCAACCTCAGAGTTAATTTTGCCTCGACATTACCATGCAGTGTATTCAATAAACAGTAAGATTTATGGAAATGGAATGATACTGGAGTTTTATTTGGATTCTTGAGCTGCATGTTGACAGGGCTATTCTTGGACCCAATAGTGTTGGACAACGTTTCCCCAGGGATCAACCTTTCATTTTTTGGGAAGGTTATTGAGAAGGTAGTTGGTGTTCAGCTGCACAGGTCCTGGGTAATCTGCATCCCTTTCATTCTTGGATCAGGCCATAATATAGATACAGTATTGGTCACATTTGCAGATGATCTCTGGAAAGCTCACAAAGGAAGTGATGCCACTGTTATGACCTTCTGAATTGTTATATAACATTGGCCACAGTATCCTTGTAGACTGGCTCTGGGGTTTGGGACTGGGAAGCACTGTTTTGTGCTGTTTCTCCTTCTTTCTCCATGACCAATTCCAGTGGGGGGGAGGTTTAGCCTTAGACCTCTACAGTATGGGATGCCTCAGGGCTGTGGTCTCTCCCCATTCATTTCCCCATTGACATTTACATGCAATTGCTCAGGGGTGCATTCTAACTTACCTCGCTGTCAGTTCGCTTTCTCCCGCGCCACGTGGCCATGCTGCGTGGCCGCGTGTGCATGCGTAGTGCCAAAAAAATTTTTAAAAATCCCCCCAAAAAAGCCAAAAACAAGATGGTGACGCATGCACAGTACCGGAAACTCGGCTTCTGCGCATGCACAGAAGAAAAAAAAATTCCAAAAAAAAGATGGCGGCGCCCACGGACCGGCACTGACCGAACCGGCTCTGTGACATCACTGTGACATCACTAGCGGGTCACTACCAGTTCGGGCGAATCGGTCCGAACTGGGAGGAACCCACCTCTGCAATTGCTTATATTTTCAAATAGTAATCCTGTTAATTTCCCAGAACACTATAGGAGAAAGATGGTTCAGATTAATAAAGCAACTGTTCTTTAAAATTGGTCTGAGACTCCACTAAACAACATTTCAGCACAGGTAGCAGATGGAAATTACTGTATAATCTGTTGGATATTACATCCCCATGTAACAAACTGTTTTCTTCACAGTGCATAGAAGAGTAATCCTCAGGTATTCTACTTTCTCTTCTATTATGGGATTGTTTTGTACAAAAAAGGGCTAAAGCTGGAATAATCAAAGGCTATCTTCTTTGCTAATTACCCACAGAATTCTCCATGTTAATTACTCACAGTATTATTTCCAGGGTCTCTAGAAACTTCTGTGCCTTTTTGTTGTGTTAATTGAGTTATAAATATGGATCATGTTGACTGTTTTTAAATCTTCTGTCCTTTCCTCATCTTCTTCCATATATGATTCTTCTACATTGTTTTGCTTGCATTTTGCTAATTTTTGCCACATAGGTGAATTTCTTTTTGACTTTTTTGTATATGCTGAGATTTAATAAATAAAAATAAATTTATATTTTCTTTTAGCTGAACTGAGTGATATATGTGCTTGTTTTGATCTCAATATAGGGGCTGGCTGAGAGTCATTTGGGTGAACACTAAACTAGGAATTTCCCACACTTCCAACATAAGCAATTTAAAATAATAATAATTTATTTTTTAAAAAGAAAAACTTTTGCCTGATTCTTGATGATTTCAAGCAATTCTTGAAACAATTCTTGTAGCTTAGTTATATGCATAACTTCAGCCATTAATAATTTTTGAGATAAAAAATGAAACAAAAATATATTTATTTGACAATGAAAATGTCTTTGTTTTGTATTAGATGTGTATCTGCCCTTTCTTCCAGGAGTCTGATGCATCAAACTTGCCATTCACTAATATCTTAATTACAACTCAGAGTCCTTACTCCTTCCCTACCCTGAAGAAAACCTTGGTGCCAGTTTACTGTTTAGAATCCAGTTGAGAACTGATGTTGTGTTACCATCATTACTATAGATCCTGATATCAGCAATCATGGTTCAACAAATGGCAAAAAAGCGTTGGGAGGAAATAATATATTTTCAACTAGATTGAATATATTGGAAAAGCAGTGATACACTTCATTGCTCATGATGAGATCTGAAACATGCATAATACAATAAATATTTAAAAGCCATACCAAAGGAACAGTGTGTTGCAACATAGCCCTGGAAAATGTACACTGAATATCTATTTTATAACTGTGTTATAAGAAAATTAACATTGTTATTTTTTTGTATCTAGAAATATTAAAAAATTAACAATGTTAACTTTCTTGTCTATGGAGATTCTCAGTCATCCAGGTCATGGTTGTCCCAAAAAAAGATGAAAAAGCACCTTTGGGTTAAATTTCTTGCGTCATAAAAGTGAGTGTCACAATGGCATTCATGAATTTTATATATATGACCAGCTTTCTCTATTTATGAAAGCATTCCTAACATGCAAGCAGAGGTCAAAATTAAATTTTCATATACAACTATGGTGTTTTATATGATACCGTAGTAAATTGACCCAATGTGATAATAAAATGCTAAAAGTGCTCTTATGCATATTTAGATGCTCCAATTAATTTCAGGCTGCAATGGACACTCTTAGATCTGATTGTCTTTTGTATACCTGTTTCTTTAATTATTTCTTTCTATGTTATAATAAATGCCACACAATAACCCTGGAGCACCTAGCCAGCAGTATAAATCATGATATCTTTGTAAAAGATAGGTATAATTATAGCAAAATAACAGTTCAAAACTGCTTACAATTTACTTCTTGCCTTTGACAAATAGTAGAGAAAATAATTGCCTAAAGACAATGTATAACACTGATTTAGGTGACATACTGTATGTGCTAGGAAAACACTATTCTTTTCAAAACAATCTCTTTACAGTGTTACAGGCACATTAATTTTCTCAGGTTCATAAGATTGCACATTTATAATTTTCAACTTCTTTCTTCAGAATCCTTTTAAGCTTTATTATTTTTCATCATACATGTGTGATTTATATTTTTATCATAAGCTGTAATTCAATTTGTATGCTTTGAGAAAGATATAACTAAAGGAAGAATCTTAATGTTTATTAACTACTACTATTTCCAATACAGATGAGCATTTCAATAGTTCTAAAAATTTTAAGTTTACTATATGTCTTACTTTTGCCAGTTAGCAAATGAATAAAATGTAATCAAATTAAAATGCATAGAAATTAATATCAACTGTCATATGCTTTCTTTACTCTGTCATATCAGGGTATGAATTTTCCAATATCTTTTCAAGGAAACCTGTGTCTATTCCAGATTGCTAGTTTTTTCTCTAGGATTGATATATTTTATTTATTTTATTTGTGAGACAAAAATTACAAATTGGAACAAAGAAAATAAAAAAATAAATAAAAATGTGACAGAGACGAAAGGCATGCCAGTAGAGTTATGCACACCCTCTTTTGGACCTATTAAATATGTAGTAAGGTCCACAGAAATTAGGTTAGATATATTGCCATCTTCACTCTGGGATTCTAGTATTAGGCCTATATGAACTATTTACCCGGCAAATATTGAAGTGATCTATCCATTTTAGGACTCAGAGAGGCTGCTTCAAACATTTTGTTTGAACACATGCATGAGCTTTGTTTTAGAAATGACCTGGTCTTCTGTGCATGCTGACAATGTCGTGAGATTTCAAAATGGACCTTTCATAGGATGTGGTACTACCAGACTTCAAGCAAGAAAACTGGAGAGGCACTTGGTTACTTTATGAAGCCTCCCTCCCACCCAGTGGTGAAATCCAATTTTTTTTACTACCGGTTCTGTGGGCATGGCTTGGTTTGCATGGTGTGGCTTGTGGGCGTGGCAGGGGAAGGATACTGCAAAATCCCCATTCCCTCCCCACTTCTGGGGGAAGGATATTGCAAAATCTCCATTCCCACCCACTCTGGGGCCAGCCAGAGGTGGTATTTGCCGGTTCTCCGAACTACTCAAAATTTCCACTACCGGTTCTCTGGACTGCTCAAAATTTCCTCTACCGGTTCTACAGAACCTGTCAGAACCTGCTGGATTTCACCCCTGCTCCCACCCCATATCTCATGGTTGTTGTTATCCAAGATTGGTGAAGCTAATGTAGAATAATGTTTGCGAACACTACATCAGTGCCTGATAATAATGCCATGACTGTTCCTTATACAAAGGGAATAATAACATGAGTAAATACAAAGCTACATCAAATTAGTTTAAATGTATTTGCAAAAAATGTTTGGCAGAAATCTAATTGTAAAGGCAAAGAGCAAAATCTGGGAAATAAAATGTGACTTTATGCTGAATCTGAGTGTCCAGACTCAATTTTTGTACTTTAGCAGCATAAATGCATGATCTGTGAGAAAGATTGTTGTATGTTTTATTAATTAATAAAGCAATGGGATAAATAAACAAATAAATAAATGGAATCGATTTGAACTACAGAATGTTTTGTATGAATTTGGGTCTGAACGCTGGTTGTTCTATAACTATTAATGTTATTAGTAGTATATAATAGAAGTAAAGCATAGTATAAATGATATTTGTAGAAAAGGTATGATGTTGTTTGGTTGTTTAATATATTTCTAGACCCATCTTTATGGTGATCTTTTTTTAAAAAAAATATTTATTTTAGAAATTTATAAGGTCACCCAACTCTCTAGAGGGTGTTTTTGTCAGATTTTCAAAAACAATTATTATTCCATAATGTTAAGTTATGGGGGCTTACATTAGTTTTGGAGATGCTAAGGCAAAGCTTAGATTCAAAGGTTTACATATCTATTAAAGCTGGCATAGGAAAGCAAATTTTCTAAGATGATAGCAATAGCAATAGCACTTAGACTTATATACAGCTTTACAGTGCTTACAGCCCTCTCTAAGCGGTTTACAGAGTCAGCATATTGTCCCCAACAATTTGGGTCCTCATTTTACCGACCTCGGAAGGATGGAAGGCTGAGTCAACCTTGAGCCTGGTGAGATTTGAACTGCCAGATTGCAGGCAGCCGGCAGTTAGCAGAAGTAGCCTGCAGTACTGCACTCTAACCACTGCGCCACCACAGCTCATGATGTGTCAGTCTTGATCTTAAAAGTTCATTTTAAACATTCTGTGAACTACATAGGCTGAGGATAAGATATGGACCATTAGCTTACCAGATATTTTCGATGAGTCACCAGTCATTAATTGCAATAAAGTCGAAATTGGTTTCTAGACACATTTATATATAAAATCCTCACTAATTATATTCAGTGACAATATCTCTGACAATACTTTGCCATTCATGAAGTAATATTTGATGCCTTTAAATGGATTTTTTCCATCCACAAATGCATTGGCACAGGAATATATTGAAATTACAAATAACTGCAAGCCTCCCACACATGACAGCATGTTATAAAAGTTCATATGTTAGGTTAGATAAAAGAGCACGTTTGGCTCTCTATTCCTGGAGGAAATCACAGATGCCTGTGTGAGTTGTCTCACTGATAGTGTGATTTGCCTTCCAAGGCCTCACATATATCCAAAAGTCCTGAAAGAGAAGCAGAATGATTTGATGTGCTTAGAAGGGAATGTCAGAAGAAACTCCAAAAGTAACATACCAGCATTGGTTGACTCTTTAGAAAGAATGATCCAGGTTGCTGCTTTGAAAGGGTGAATAGCTCTTACCAGTAGGATTCCCCCCCCCCGATCTACAACCAAAATATGCCATCAATGTAAATATGAACCATTGCAAGATTATAAATCTATTTTATTAAACACCACTAATAAAAATGGCTGCCAAACTAAAACAGTTTGAATGATACTTAGAAAATCTGAATCTTGACAATATTTTCATCTGTCCATTACAAAAGACCACACTGCTTGGATCTGTACATATGCCTTGCTGATACAGTATGACATCCTTGGGAAGAATTTGATGTGTAAGGCCAACAGCAGCTAAAGAATTGGTAACTATGATTTCACATGTGTATATCTTCTCACCCTATCTTCTGGAGAATTTTAAATAATCCTGCCATGATTTCTACTTGACAGCTGCTTGAATATTTCAAGACAGCTTTAGGATGACAAAAAAGAAAAAAATTGCCATCAATTGCACCACCAATTGCAAATAATTTAACTAGCAACAGCTGATATCTTGCGACAATACTTTTAATATTATTACACATCTGCCAAATCCAGTCTAAACATCTGGCTGACTGTGCAATCAACCATAATAGATTTCTTGTCCTATTTTCTGGAACAATTCTACTTGACAGCCCTTTGGGAGCATCAGAGAGCTTTAGGATGGCATTTGTTGTTTTTGCAATTATATTACACAGTTGACTCCTGTTTGTCTTAAAATCTACTATGTCATTCAGATCCCTTTCTCACGTAGTGTTGCTAAGTATGCTCACGATTTTGTTTTGCTTTACACAATATAGGATTTTGCATTTGTCCTTACTGAAAGTCATCTTCTTTCTGCCCACTGTTCTACCTTGTCAAGATTCTCTGGAATCATGATAGTGTCTTCCAAAGCAGGGGTCCCCAACTCCTTGGCCATGGCCCATTACCGGGCATTGGCCTATTCAGAATTGGGCCATGGGAGTGGCTGGCCAGAACCCCCATGTGTGCAGCTCAACTTGTGCAAGCATTAGGCCAGTGGGCACTTGCACACATGCGTGCTGGCCCACTACTCACGCAAGTTGAGCTGCGTGCCTGCACACTGGTCTGCCACTTGCACAAGAGCTGCAGGAGTGCATATACGCATGCAATGGTCCACCACTCTCATGGCCCAGTTCCCCTCTCTCCCTCCAGCCAGGCTGCCAAGCCGCAAAGGTTAGGGACTGCTGTTCTAAAGTTTCATTATCCTCATATCTTTCTGGTGTCTGAAAATTTGAAAATAATCTCTGACCCTGTACTTAGGGATGGCAGGTTCAAATCCCCCAACATCATAAGTCCAAGAAACCTCATTGCTAGCCTAGCCACAGAATCAATGAGCTCAGGCAGGGAGGTGGCCACATAGCAGGGACGCTGGTACAATAGCAGCAGCCCTACCTGATGTCTCCTGGTGCCCAACTTAAGAAACAGCATCTCACATCTAGCAACTTGTCGGGCAAAGCTTTCAGATGCCTTCCAAGTATTTTGGACAACACTGCAGCCCCACCTCCTTGCCCTGGGGTCTCAGCTTGTGCCAAACCAACTGGGCAGATCTCAGTGAGCCCTGTTGTCGCAGCCAGGTCTTGATAATGCATGTGAGTCAACAGTGGCAGTCTTATGATGGTGAGGTTACATCAAGTGAGGGTCATTGGGAGGTGAACTACTGGTAGTGGGGAGGTCTTGCCTGGGTTGGTTGAGAGTTGGTTCTGTCTCTGGTTGGCTGTGCAGCTGATTTGGATTCTGAGAGGTTAGTAGGCTGGTTGTAGGTCAATGTGTCTGTTGATGGAATTACTTGTGATGAACTCACAAGCATGGCAGATGGTAGAGTGGCAGATGATTTTTGTATTTCTCCAAATCAAACTGGTGCTGTTTGGTGTCAGTATGGGTAGAGATTAAGGATTTGGGATCATGGTGTTTGACTGCCAGCCGTTGTTTGTGGATCCTGGTTTTTAATTGACGTGATGTTTGTCCCACATAGAATTGGTTGCAATGGTTACAGTTGATTTTGTAGATTACATTGTTTCTTTCATCCTTCTGTATCTTGTCTTTGGTTCTGGATAATTCATGAAGGAGTGTGGCTATTCCTGACTCCCACCTGACCCATCACAAGACCCATTACAACATCCTCACTTGATACACCCATCTGACCCATCACAAGACCTACTGACTACATGAAGCCCTTATAAACAGAAGAATACTGACATTGACATCCCCTAAAATCTGTTGAAGATTTTATCTAGCCTGGTAATGAAACGTTCGGAAACCAACCCACAAGTTCGGAGATTGAAACTTCACCTTCAACCTACACTCGAGCTACGGATACTTACCACCATTGTAAATCTCACCATATTTTCCTCTATCCACCTCTATTAGAATCTTACAGCCTCCCCACATCCCTGTTCATAGCAATACATGTTCCAACCTGTGGTTCCCACTATGTATATACAATTCCTGAGGGGTTTTTGCTATCTAAAGCACTTCTGTCTAGCACCCAATGTTTCAGAAAACTTCCCAAGTCTTCCAATTATAATCCAACAGCAGTCAGTCAGTCAATCTTCTGTCAATGGACTGCTAAGCACCTAACTACACCTCCCCTTCAATGCTATCACCCAATAAGGTGAGCTGCTTCACTCACCAAACCTTCCAACTAATATCAATCCCAATCAAAGTTCTTGCAGACTCTATTTGTTTTCTCGACCAGTTTATAATCATTGCAGATACTTTTCATTTTTCTATTGACAAGGAAAAGGATTTTGTCCCTTTGAATTTTAACCTTTATAATTTTCATTCTGCATATATATTAGCTGCTTACTGGTATATCTCCTTGGTGACTGCCCTATTTTTCAAGTTTCATGCATATTCCTTTACACCCTATTAGCTTTCAATGCATTCACAACACTTTCCTAAGATGTTCCTCATTTTTTTCCTGTTGAAATAATGTGCAATTAAATTTCCAATATTTTGAAAGGTTTTTTTTCCTTAAATCTATGACCTTAAGATTTCTGTCAATGGGATTCTGCCTAGTACTTCTCTAAGCTTTCTGAAATTTGTTCTCATGAAAGATAATATGCATGTACAACTATGCTAACTTTATCTTCAGGTAAGTTTTAAACCTCAGGATAAGATAGTCATTCCGATTTTCCACTGCTTTTACATCTGTAACCAGTTCTTCCATTGTGTCCAAATCAAAAATAGGGGAGTTGGTTTCTTCTTAATTTTCTAGAAATTTATCTTTGTTACTTGATGTATAATGTTATTATATTATGTTCTGTAATCTGGTTCAAATTAGACCTAGGACACATCTACACTTTCTGCTTGTACATCAGTGGTACACGGTATCCTCCATTTCTTGTTAGCTTCCCTACATAGATCAGATCAGGAAATCAGTTCTACAGGAGAGCTAAAATTACTATTATTGCAAGAATCTTGCAAGTCTCATTGTGATCTATCTCCTCTTGCTTAAACTCAGGTAAATTAGGGAGGCATCTTTCAGCAATAGCAATAGCACTTAGGCATATATACTGCTTCACAGTGCTTCACAGCTCCCTCTAAGCGATTTACAGAGTCAGCATATTGTCCTCAACAATCTGGGTCCTCATTTGACCAACCTTGGAAGGATGGAAGGATGAATCAATCTTGAGCCAGTGAAACTTGAACTGTCGAACTGCTAGTAGCCAGCACCCAGCAGAATTAGCCTGCAATACTGCATTCTAACCACTGCACCACCACGGCTTTTCTTAGTGTGCCAGTTCTGAGTGTTATTTCATTGTCTTAGACTTTGAAAATGATTCAGCACTTTTGCCTAGGTAACAGTTCTTGTATATTTCAGGATCATCTTCCTTACCTTCTATATTTCTTGAGTGCTGAAATGGACAGTGTTGTCTTCCATCCACCCCCAAACCCTGACAAAGGAATCACCTACCAAGTTCTTCATCCTCAGCAATCAGAGTTGATAGTCTGTAGTGCTTTCCTTCAATCAATTTACAGACCTTGTTTTGATTGAGTATAGCATCTGGCACTTGCATCCTTCCAACAGCTGGTTGATGCCCTGTGAATCTATTTCTGGGCTTTTGTATTGCTATATTTTCTGCCCGTCTCTTCCTTCTCCTCCTCCTCCTCCTGCTCCTCCTCCTCCATTGATCTGACAACAATTCATTATGTTATGAATTTTAATATTAAAATCATTTACATCAGACAAAATTTTTACCAATCATCTATTTAAAAGTTCTATCTAATATTCAAAGCAGCTATATCTAAATGCTCCAACACTTGAAAAGTATTAACCAAATATTTCATTCCAGTAAAGTATCAACAATGTAGTCTGTGAGTACTTTAAGCTATCAAGAGTTATGATTCTTTTTCTTTCAACATTACAATATAGCAAAAGATCAACCAATCAATTAATACAAAAGGAGGAAAAAAGGTAAATAAAAACCCGATATCAATATACTAAAGAAAACAAAGAAAATGTTTGTAACATATCTTATATGTACCATGTTTTTCTGAAAATAAGACCTAGTCTGATTTTTAGTGTGCTCCTAATATAAGCCCTACCCCCAAAATAAGCCCTCGTTAAGGTGGTCATCAGCCAGAGGGCGTGGCCAGCACCAGAGACAACGAGGGCGTGGGGCCAACAGTGTCCTGCAGCAGCCGCAGCCTGTAGCAGCGCAGGTGAGTTGATTACTTGTCCAAGCAGCAGGTGGAGGCAGAGGCAGGGGGAGGCATGCAATCTGGATGCATTGCATGGACCATGGGAAAGCCAAGAGTCAGTGGGTCAGAGCAGGTGGGTGGCCGCAGGAGGCTCGCCTTCACACAGCGGCACTGGCAGCAGACAGAGGCAGAGGCACGGGGGGGAGGCACATGATCCGGACACGTTGTGGGGACCACAGGCAAGCTGATAGATGTGAAGATGAGCTTCCCATGGCCCCCGTCCCACTCCGTCCCACTCCGTCCCACCGTCTCTTGGCTTGCCTGCAGCCCATGCAGTGTGTTGGGATCGCCTGCCTTCCCCCCGTGCCTCTACCTCCATCTGCTGCTGGTGCTGCCGTGTGAAGACGAGCATCCCACAACCAACCAACTGCTCGGTCCCACTGACTCTTGGCTTTCCCACGGCCCATGCATCATATCCGGATAGCGTACCTCTCCCCCATGCCTCTGCTGCTGTCTGCTGCTTGGATGGGTAACCAACTCACCTGCGCTGCGCAGGCTGCACAGCCCCAGAGTGCGCTGACCAAGGGGCCAGTGGGCTAAAGCTGCTGCTGGACAAGATCAACCCCTGTGCGCTCGCCGCCTTTTGTGCGCATACTGAGGGGGGCACCCAGCTGGGCTGATCACCCTGATATCATGTTTTCCCCAAAGTAAGCCTTAATACTTATTTTGGAGCCCCCCAAAATATAATACCGGGTCTTATTTTCGGTGAAACACGGTACCTAATTCCCACAGTACTGTCTTATGTTTAAGTATATTTACCCATGTTGTATGACTGTAGTGTTATTATACTTATTTTCTATACTACCACCTCTTATTTGTATTATTATTATGGTTATTATTACTCTATTGTTTTGGATGTACACGGAGAGCTTCTCCAATGGAGACAAATTCCTTAAGTGTCTAATCACACTTGGTCAATATTCTATTCTATTCTATTCTATTCTATTCTATTCTATTCTATTCTATTCTATTCTATTCTATTCTATTCTATTCTGTATAGGATTCTGTGCATATTCTGATGGTTGGTATTCCTACATAACTGAGGTAAGAAGTGTAAGAGCCAAGATACAGTGTTTCTGGGTGATCCCAGCTAATGAAAAACTCTCCACTCAAGGGTCCAGTTGGTACCAAAACTGGTATTATACCAAATAAGGGTACCAAATTGGAACTTTTCCATTTGGTCTTTAAAGTTTAGTGTTGTATTTAGACAATTCTGTTGCCCCATATGACTATTTTAAATGAATTTTATTGTTTTACCTTTGTATTATATGATGGCTGGATTCAACCGTATGTTTTGTTTTACCGTTGAGTATATTGAAAACTGCCATGAGTCACTAGATTTGGCAAAGTACAAGTTTAGCAAGCAAACAAGCAAGCAAACAAGCTAGCACACCCAGTAAAATATGACATGTGAAACTAATTTGCATAAATCCAGGCTCATTTAAGCTTAATATAAAATAATGAATTTCTGAGTTCTTTGTGTAAATGGTGATTTCAGTTCAAAAAGGTCAAAACAACAGTTTCTCTTAGGATGTTCAATAGTGCATTTATATCCTTGAAAATGAACATTTGGTTCGATTGACTTTAACCTTAGCAGAGCCTTGATCTATAAGTAATGTTTTCATGTTCCTTTCAGCAACATGAAAAGGAACAGAAATAACATAGTACAAAAAGAATGGTGACTGGCAGAAGCATGACCAAGTCATTCCCTTTGTATGCTGAACACTCACATTTTTAAAAGAATAATTTTGCACTCAGCCAGAGAGCTTTGAATAGAAAATGTCTGAAGAACCAAAACCCACATTCTCTGATCTAAAAAAAAAAAAAAGTTCCAGCATGCTCAGTTTTCATTAAATGACAAATCACAAGATTCAACACATATACAGAGATAATACTAAGGTTGTAGTTCTGTCCATACTTTCCTGGGAGTAAACCAGTGAATGACTTATTTTTCAGTGAACACGTTTGCATTTGAAGTTTATTTTTATATAATATGCTTTCAGCAACATATGCCTAAAACATTCATTCATTCACAAAGATTTAAAATAAATATCTCATAAATTTTAAGTTTAAAGTTTATAAAGAGTGAAGCATATTATTTTGAATGAAAGAGAGCTGTTTGTTTTGATATAATCTCTGAGAAAGGCAAGGTTTGTTTGTTTTGATTTAATAAAAATAAAATATTTTGATTTCAGTGAAATCGAACCAAGTGTAAATCTGATGTTATGCATGCCATGAACAAATATTTCTTAAGTTTTTTTAACCAGAACTGAAATCATTATAAAATAATTTAAATTTGGTCCCTTTCTTTTTTTTAGCTTAATAATATATATAAAAGCCACAATAACCTGAGCTATCAATAAACAAATAATTTGAGAACTACATTAATAACTGTCTGGGCCTCACAATATGCTTTATGCATGTTAAGTAAAATGTAGTCTATAGACATCAAGGAACCTGCAGTGTTCCCAAGGATTGTTTGTTTTGGAAAAAAAATAAAAATAAAGTAGAGAGGTTAAAGCGAGCAGTATTGGCTCTAATTATATGTATATAATCATATATAACAGATCTTTTATGGTCAGAACTGGTAAATGGGTTAAAAAACAAAGGATCACCAGAAAGATGTTTGTTTTTTAAGAGATTTGAGCAGGCTTGTGGACCTTGTTTAAAGATGTTCAGTCTAGGAGCTGTAACTATGGTATATTAGGAGGACTTTCATTGTGATACAGACTGTGTGCAAATCCCTAGGAAATCCCTTGGAGGTTACAATAATTGGTTTATTTGAAAAATATCATTATTTATAGAATCAAGCTGCTGGGGCTTGCTGCTCAGAAATCTGAGAATATTTTAGACGGTGTGTGAGTTGTAAATCTGTAGGGTATGTGGATTCATGAACAGAAACACTGAGCAAGGATCAAATATTTCATCTGTCATCAACCTTCTTCCAATCACAGCACTGAAGATGTATTTAAATGAAGGACCTTTATTCCACTGTATATTTTTCACTACAGAGCAAGTACTCTAGATTGATCCATTAATTGCAGTTGGCTAGGCTTACCTAATCCCTTTCTCCTGGGCCTAGTTTCTCCCTGTCTGGGAGAAGCAATGATAGGCCAATTGCGGGTGGGGGTGGGGGGTGAATGCATAATTCACTGTGGATAAAATAAACATAATTATTTATTTTTAGATAGCATGGGATGAAGTTGTGAAAGAAAACAATCATTCCAAAGTAAAATTAGAAGTATCTTAAAAATAACTGCTTTCTTTTATTGCCACTCTCATAAGATGATACAATAATACAACATGCCCAACAAATATATTAAGACAAAAGGTCAGGGATTAGCCAGGATTCTGCTTTTTCATGAATCTTTAAGTGTTTTTAACATGAGGTTTGAACAAGCCCTTGAATATTTATATTAAAACATCTGTCCTCTATCAGTAATTTTGTAACACTAGATTTTTTTTTAAAAAAATCCATTATAATATATGGGCATAAACATATTCATATGTACACACATGTTTGAAAATTTTCCAAAAGGTTAATACTTTGTGTATCTGTCTGGTGTAGTGGTTAAGTCTAGAAACCAGAAGATGTGAACTGGAAGCCACAGAATGATATGTAATAATGATATATTTAGATGAACAAAAGTATTTTTGAAAGGTTTACCTCCACTGCAATGTAACTGTCATGTTTTGAGTATGATATTAGATAAGTTAAATAACATACAGACACACATACACACCAGGGGTGGGTTCCTCCTGGTTCGGACCGGATTGCCCAAACTGGTAGCGACCCGCTAGTGATGTCACTGAAGTGGATCGGCCGATGCCGTTCCGTGGGCACCGCCATCTTTTTTTGTGAACTTTTTGCGAATTTTTTTACTGTTTGGAAGGTTTTTCCTCTTCTGCTGCTTGAAAAAGGGCCCTCCTGCCCGCCCCCGGGTTTATACTGACCTTTATTCCTTAGCCCGAAGCACATCTGATCAGCTCCTCAGATGTGTTTCGGGCTGATTGCAGCTACTGAGCATGTGTGGAAGCAAAATTGCGTGAGGGAACGTGCGCGTGCGTGCAAGCGGAACGAGCGCATGCGCGCAAAACGTCGCAATGCGAACCAGTGGGGAAGGTAAGTGGAACCCACCCCTGATACACACACACCGAATGAACATATATATAAATGAGATCAACTATTATGCCTGATCATTATCCCCCAAGTACAACATATATTCTTTTAAAAAAATTAATTACCATTTCCAATTTTTCAAGTGCAGGTAGTCATGGAACACATTTATTTTCAGAAAAAAAACTATTAAAGCTACAATAAAAGTGTGAACATCTTTGCTATGAATGCAAAAGGGTTAGTGATTACTGATTACCTGATAAGAATATTAAATTATATATATTTCCCTAGTGAGCATCTGATAAGCTATACCTTGTTCTGAATTTTTTAAAAAAATGATAATCACTATAACAGTCTAGCAATAGCTTGGGGACCAGATCACAACAAAAGGGATGACCCTGTTATGTTGTTCACAAATGCATACATAATTGTTCATGATCATTCCAAAACAGATGCATGGAAAAATAATCTAAAGTTACCTTAGTAATGGATTGTTCCTGTTCAACATAAATGTAAACGCTAATGAAAAAATGTCCCCCAAAATGAATATTTTCTAGGCAGTTTGCATATGATATATTGTACTTTGACAAAGAATGGAAATATTTTTTAAAAGTAGATAAGTTTAACTGAAGGAAAATTTCACAATACACAACATTTTGCTATCCCAAATCCTAGAACATGCCATAATACAAGGTGTGAAAGAATAATAGACCATTCACTCAGTGCAAATTCCAAACAGAAACGGTTACCTCAGAGGAATCACAGGATAGGGTGGGGAAAATTAAATGTAATATTTTTGTTTGTTTGTTTAGCAATATTGGAAATGCAAAGCATACAGTATTCATACTTATTCCCTAGAGCAGTGGGAAAGCGATTCTTTTGTCTCACTGATGAACTTCAACTAAGCCAAGTAAGCCATTCAGTATGAACATTATCAGGAATAGTGGGAACTGGAGTCCAATAACATCTGAAGCATTTCAGGATTTCCATCCATGGTTCCAAGAAAAAAAAATCAACTTTGGAAACAAGGCAGGAAAATTAATTTGAGTCTCTCTTAACTATCTGAATATATGTTCTCAGAACCACTGGATTCAACATACCCAACCAATGAGGAAATTATAGTCCCTGGAAGATAAACAACTTTTATAGCAGTACTAACCAATGAGACTGAGGTACTTTTACTGGAGAGTAAATGGAGCATACAGCTTCCTTTTGCCTTTCAGCCCCACTCCAGGGGCCCTCAGACAGTCACATTCACGACAAACCAGTTATACTCTATATAAATTTTTTACTGATAAATAAATAAAGGGAGACTAGTATATATATAGATATAGATATAGATATAGATATAGATATAGATATAGATATAGATATAGATATAGATATACATGATATATATATATCAGGGGTGGGTTCCAACTTACCTCGCTGCCGGTTCACTTCCTCCCGCGCCGCGTGGGCGCGCCTCGTAACAAAAAATCCGAAAAAAAATAAAAAAAAACAATGCCAAAAAAAAAGATGGTGACTGCATGCACAATGCCGGAAGTCGGCTTCTGCACATGCTCAGAAGGAAATAAAAACAAAATTAATTTAAAAAAAAAAGATGGCGGCCCCCCCGGACCGGCAACGACCGATCCGGTTCGGTGACATCATCATGACATCACCAGCGAGCAGTCATGGGTATGATTGGAATTAGCTGGGTGGTCCCTTGATATACCAGGAGTTTAGTGTAGTGTATTTGCAAGGAGTGCTGCAGGTACATGGAAATAAATGGTAGGAGGTTTATGTTTCAGTCATTTCAGATTTCTTGTGATTATCAAATCACATTTTTTGTGATTGTCAAATTTTTAATATTAAGTTTTGAGCTACAGCATATAGTTGTTTTATTTTCATATAAATAAATAAATAATATGGATTTGAAATTCTTGTGGGTCCTTCCGAAAGCATCCTCCTATGTTCATGTATAGCAGTAATATCTCTGAATTATGGATCTTAAAACAGAATAGTAATTAGAGATCTTGGGCAGTTATGGGTTCTTATAAGGATTTTAAAACACCTAAATCTGGACTGCAAATTTCTTGACTGTGGTTGTCATTATCACAGGCATTCATCTTGCATAATTTCATAATTTTTGATGAAATTCCTCAGTAAAATGTCATACTCTTTATTAGAGAAAGAACATCATCAGCTTAATAAATGTATGGTACCTAGCATTTAATGAAAAATCAAAATGCTATCCAATACCAAGATCTGTTTCTTATTGGCTTTTTTCAAACCTTAAAAATAAAACTAAATTCAAGGGCTTTTTTGGTCTGCCTTTCTTCTAAGCAATCTGGAGCATTGTCCCAGACTATTAATGATTGAAGCCTTGTCAAAAATGCTATTATTGTCCTTAAATCAATGCAGGACTATCAAATTTGGTCTACAGAAATTCAGATAATTGGCAGTATTGTGTCAGCATTATTAGTAACTGCTTCTTTTCATTCTTGCAAGTTTATATATGGCAGCACTGGTAGCTGGCCCCCTTGTTTTCTATTAGTCTTTTTTTTTCATTTGCCTTAGATTTTTCCAAGAATTAAGATCTTCTCCAATGACACTTGACTTTGTGTTCTGTATTCAAAATACCTTATGCTTTAGTTTGGCTTTTGATACATCCAGATATTACTTAAGCTAGTATTGAATATAAGTACTAGATAGTATCAAATAAACATAGAAAAATTTATTTCCCCCCCCCCAATCATCTAGTGTTCCTCTTGATTTCTGTGGCACAGGTATGATAGTTACTTTGTATTTACGATCATAACTCTTGCTGTCTCAGCATATCAATTTGATTTTAGAAATTGGCCTTGATCCATTGGCTTGTTTTCTTCACAATATTCTCAGGATTCCTCACCAATACCAAAATTCAAAGGCTTCAATTATTTTCCTATTCTGCTTCTTCAAAGTTCAACTTTCATTTCCATACAGTGTCATACGAATACCATGGCTTACATGATTATGTATTTGTATGTATCATGAGAAATTCTAGTCAATACACCAGTCCTTGAGCAATTCATTTACATTCAAACACTTCCTTTTGTATCTTTTTGAGGAACAAGTGTTTGTATCCAAACATGTCATTTCTATATTTTTTTTCTAAAGCTATTTATAATTCTTACTTGTTTTGTCTTTATAATTTATTCAGCAGGATATATCTGTTCAAAATGTTAGGTAATATTGAAAATACTGTTAGTTCATAGGTTAAGCAGTGTTATTTAGATTATATCAGATTAGACTACACCAAACTAGACTAAAATTACAAATGTCTTGTGGTCAGTAGGAAATTTGCAAATGCTATTTCTCTTTTGCTAAATATTACTTATCAGACTACGATTCCCAAAAGACCATATAGTTTTTTGAGCCAAGATGCTCATAAGACAATATACAAAATGTCACTGGGTTCTTGCTTTTTACTATCCAACATCATTTGGGATACCATGGGAACACAGTGATCAGAATGCAGTATTACAGACTAAGTCTGCCCACAGTCTGGAGTTTGATCCTGAATGGCTCAAGGTTGACTCAGCCTTCCATCCTTCCGTGGTCAATAAAATGAGGACCCAGATTGTTGGGAGGCAATATGCTGTCTCTGTAAACCGCTTAGAGAGTTCTGTAAAGCACTATGAAGTGATATATAAGTCTAAATGCTATTGCTATTGCTACCTTGTATTCTCTGGAACCAATTTAATTCAATTTCAGTCCTTTAATAATCAATGTACTTCCTTTATTTTTTTATTGCTCTGGAAATATTTTATATATTTACAATTCATTGGAACTTCTAATCTTCATTGAAGCACAAGTCATCAAATTATTTTGAGTTGCTTTTTATTTAATTTATATCCCAGGAAGCTGATAGAATAAGAAGAACAAAAATGATTTTCAAATGCTGTGAATGGCAAAACTGTATTAAATGCAAAGTAGGTCAGCCCATATCTAATGGATGTCCAACATAATGAAATAATAGACTGTCAGAACTGAGTTAAAATGCTTCTTTAAATATAGAAGTATTTTTAAAATAGACTCTCTTATTTTGTTAGTGGATGACCTATCCGTTTTGGAATATTATCAAGACAATGTAATTCAAGCAAGGCAATTTACCCGTGTAATATGTCAAGCTCTACATACTTCTGCCAATTCTTGATTTGTGCTGTAGCTCTCAGGAGCAGGTATGCATTGCTAAATGAAACTGGGGCTAAGTTTAGGAAGATGTAAGAAGGAAGCAACAGAATTAAAATTAGCATTCAAACAATAACTTTCATGCATGGATTCTCAGCAACAGATTGATCCACTCTTTCATTTTAAAAGGGTCATTTTAACTCTGGAACATCTGTCAGTATTTATGCTGAGAAAATAATAAGGAACAATAGAAATGTTTCAGTCCTATCTGTACTCATTTATTCTATATAGTCTGCCCCAAGGCCATTCATGTCTTATTGTTTACCTGAAAGTAAATTATTAGAAAAACATTTTAATTCTACAAGAATCATGTTTGCCTCAATGTGGTAGCACAAATCATGTATAATACTTTGCTGTCCCTTTAATATACATGTTATATTAGATTGTATACTCAGTTCAGACAATAGCCTGAGAATTAAAAATTAAGTATAGCAATCTCTCTTACTTTTTATCAGGAGCCAAAGTTGGAAAAATTAGTATGCATTGCATCCTTAAATTGTTCTTGTACTGTCCTGATGCCATTTTAGTTTTCAAACGGATTCTTTAAAAATCCTGTCCAGATTGAGATACTTTGGCAGCAGCTTGTGTGGCCCTACACATTTTCATAAACAAACAAATAAATAAACAAATAAATACCCAATCTACAAAGTACAGTATGGAATATACAAGATCAGCAATTATCCAGACAACACATTATATGTACAAAAAGACACCTATCATGGGAATGCACCCACCCTGCCTCAAGACTGGGAAAACAACCACATTTTCAAGGTCTTTTAGAACATCATCAGGAGGGATTCAGATGAATCTTTGAGGAATCTCATTCCAGAAGGAACGAGGAAATTAGGTAAACAACAATAATGTTAGATTATACATTCTTACATCATGTTAAATAATTTAAAAAAAATTATATGGTCGTCCAACTCACTCTCAGTGACTCTGGATAGTTTACAAAGATAAAAATCTGAATACAAAAACAATACAAAAAGAAATGACTCTCTCCATCCCCTGCCAACAACAATTAAATGATTGGCTCCATATCATTCTGGGGTCCCAAGCTTGTTGGCAGAACCATGTCTTCAGGGTCTTGTGAAAGAGTGCCAAAGTCTGCAAGGATGATGTTCCACAGGGGGGGTGGGAGCTACCACAGAGAAGGTCATTCTTGGCTCCGCCAGATGGACCTTTTTAGGTTAGGGGACCCATAACGTTCCCTGTCTTCTCACGCTGGTAGATTGGGTAGATAATAGGATTGGGAAAAGAGAGTCCTTCAAATAACTTCATCCCAAATGATGTAAGACTTTAAAGGTGACAACCAGCACCTTGAATCAGCAAATCAGCAGCCAATGTATTTCCTGCAGGAGAATTGACACATGTGCAGATCAGTGGTGGGATTCAACTTTTTTTACTACTGGTTCTGTGGGCATGGCTTGGTGGGCATGGCTTGGTGGGTGTGGCAGGGGAAGGATACTGTAAAATCTCCATTCCCACCCCACTCCAGGGGAAGGATACTGTAAAATCTCCATTCCTACCCCACTCCAGGGGAAGGATACTGTAAAATCTCCATTCCCACCCCACTCCAGGGGAAGGATACTGTAAAATCTCCATTCCCTCCCCACTCCAGGGGAAGGATACTGCAAAATCCCCATTTCCTCCCGATCAGCTGGGACTCGGGAGGCAGTCAGAGGTGGTATTTACCGGTTCTCCGAACTACTCAAAATTTCTGCTACCAGTTCTCCAGAACTGGTCAGAACCTGCTGAATCCCACCTCTGGTGCAGATCTAGGCTTGCATAAAACTATGCAGGTCACACCGCATTTTGAACTAATTGAAGCTTCCAGATACTTTTCAAGGAGAGCCCCATGTAGACAGCATTGCAATAGTCAAGACCTTTATATAAGGTTTTATGCCCAAACCCCTAGAATATGGGCATTATCCCACTAAACTTGTCATTAGTGTTTCGTAAATGGCAATATTGGCTATTATATTATTGCAATACAATTCTTTTCCTTTCCAGTATATAGTCATCATTTTCAGAAAAGGAAAAAAACATGGGGAAGTTTCTCCTTATACTTAAATTGTTGCAGATATAAGCTTTATCCACCTAAACATTCCATTATATCAAATCACAATATATATTGTTAGGTGTTAAAATTCTGTGCTACTCTGCTCCACAATGTAAAAATAAAATATTTGAATGTCAAAAGAAAATATAAACAGAAGCCACTTCAACAAGATAAGGAAATGGGTACAGGTATATCTTGAGATGAGTGAAGCAATCATTCTGTAACTTAAAACATTGAGTATCCCAGTCCAGTGAGCAATTGGATGTTAAAAAAATGAAATTTGGAGAGTTGATGGGGAAAATGCTCATGTGCATGCACTAACAGCACAAAGTTATTTAGCACAATTGGTTCTGTAATTGCAGAACATTACAAATGTTCAGTGTTCAATGACCCTTGAAACTCAGACTTTCAGAATAAGACAGGATATGCTGGTACTATACTATACTGGCCTATGAAGAATTATGCTGTAGAATTTTCAGTTTAAAATCTCCCTCCCTTCCTCAATTTCTAGTGCTTTATCTATATTAATAAATACTGAAACAAATGGAATAGCAAGCTGCAACATGAATTGAGTCAGTATTTAAAAAGGAGTGACCATGTGAATTTTACATGGTTACAACAGTTATACCCCACAAATACTAACACTGTTTTTATTGCATTTGAAATCTCCATTTATGAATCACAGATAGCCTAAAGCAGAAATAATAGTCTTGCACCCTTGGAGAATCGTACCACACAGAGTAGAACAAGGTGAGTTTAGTAGGTAGGTACTGAAAAGTGATTTTTTTTAACCATTTATTTATAATTTTAAGATCTCCTCCTCCTCCTCCTCCTCCTCCTCCTCCTCCATTGTTTTAATGCAATAGTGATAATAGTGAGCGTTTTGCCATAACTAGTTTACTCACAGTATATATTCCAGAAAGAGATTATACGTTTATAATTAAAATATATTAAATAAATCATGGCTAAATGAAAGTTCAATATTCCACTACTCCAGAACAGAACAGCAAGACTTCAAATCTCTGGAAACAACACAAACATTCAAAGTTTGTATGTGCTTTTAGCATATGATTGCCTATTCCTGGCCTCTGCATTTATACACATCCTCACATTTCTGATGCTGGCTTCCTCACCCAGTTGCCCAGTAGGGATTTTTTTTTGGTCTTGCAACCTGAAATTGGTCCATGTGTGATGTATAGCACTATATTTTACTGCATATGAGTGTATCTTAGATTTTTGCTTTTCAAGGAGAAACTGCTTTAGTTTCTAGGATGAGACCAGGGTTGAGTTCCTCCCGGTTCGGACCGGTTTGCCTGAACCGGTAGCGACCCACTGGTGACATCACGATGATGTCACCAATCCGGTTCGGTCGATGCTGGTCCGTGGGTGCTGCCATCTTTTTTTTTGAATTTGTTTTGAATTTGTTTTGATTTTTTTTTTCTGAGCATGCGCAGAAGCCAAGTTCTGGCACTGTGCATGCGGTCGCCATCTTGTTTTCGGCTTTTTGGGGGGGATTTTTCATTACTGAGCATGCGCGCGCACGTGAAGCAAGCGCGTGCCCACGAGACACACCCACGGGTGTGAGCGAACCAGCAGCGAGGTAAGTTGGAACCCACCCCTGGATGAGACCTATATTTCAAACCTGAATATCAAGGTCTGAAAAAGTATTGATTCTAAAATATTTAGATTCAAATCCGATTTAGCCGTTAACTTTCAAAGTTTTCTATTTTTACTGAAAAGGTTTGTAGGCAATGCCATCTTTAACCTTTTGTGCTATTCTTTGAAGTAATTCTGTAGCTAAAGGTTACTTGAAGACCAAGTAGATTATGTCTGTTGCTTCATTCCTGTCAGCTGTCATTGTCACTCCCTTGAAGAAGTTAATCAGATTTGTTCAACTTGACCTTCACTTTTAATGGCTTTGACCTGTCTAAGTCTGTACCTGTTACGTTACAATGTTCTCTACTTTTTGTCCCTGTCCAATGATTCTGAAACTGTCTTCTCTCCTTTTCTCCAATTCTAAATATAGGTGTCATATATCTCCCCAATGTTCTTGCCATATTATTGTCTGATCAGCAGAGAATTAAATTTCTGATATGACTTCTCCATTTTATCTACTCATATTCAAGAGAACAAGGACATTCATATTTCAGCATTTCTTTACTGTTCAGTTTTGGTTATGTCACAAGCATAACTATTTTAATTTTCTTCTGAAATGTTTCTCTTATGTATTTTTTCCCATATTCATTTGGAAAAAAACAGAGGTGTGTGTGTGTGTGTGTGTGTGTGTGTGTGTGTGTGTGTGTGTGTGCGTGTGTGTGCTCTTCCATTCATGCATACACACATTGCATATGCATGCATGTACAGATGAATATACAGTAACCATACTTAAGTATTTAGATTATCATGGCATATTACAGAAGTACATAACTCTCTGCTAAAGATATGGTATTAAAAATAATCACAGATAATTTGACGTTAAGAATCAACTATGCATACATAGTTGCCAGTTTGGTCTATAGAGCCAGTTTGGTCTACTGGTTAAGGCAACTAGCTAGAAAGCGGACTTCTGCCTTGGGCTTGAAGTCAGTTGGTTGATTTTGTCACTTTCTCTCAGGCCTAGAAGGGAGACAGTGACAAACTACTTCTGAAATCTTGCCAAGAAAACTGCAGGGACATGTCTGGAAAGTCTTTGAGAATCAGATACAATGATATCTATATCTATACTCTATATCTATATACTGTATATATCTATATATCTATATCTGTCTGTCTATCTGTCTGTCTGTCTGCCTGTCTGTCTGTCTGTCTCTCTCTCTCTCTCACTCTCTCACACACACAGACACACACACACACCAGGGGTGGGTTCCTACTTACCTCACTGCCTGTTTGCTCCCTCCCGTGCCTCGTGCATGTGCCTCGTGGGCACGTGTGCGCCTCGTGAGCGCGTGCATGCGCAGTAGGAAAAAATCCCAATTTTTTTTTTTAAAAGCAGAAAAAAAGATGGCAACTGCATGGACAGTGCCGGAAGTCGGCTTCTGCGCATGCTCAGAAGGGAAAAAAAATTTAAAAAATCAATTTTTTTTAAAAAAAAAGATGGCGGCCCCCACGGACCGGCACTGACCGATCCGGTTCGGTGATGTCATTGTGACATCACCAACAGGCCGCCACCAGTTCGGGAGAACCGGTCCGAACCGGGAGGAACCCCCCTCACACACACACACACACACACACACACACACACACACTTGTAGTCGCTTCAAACATTTGTCTGCTCAGAAAGGATTGATCCACTATAAAAGAAATTGGGGATACAAAGGACAAAGCAAAACTTAAAATAAAAAAACCTATATGTATGTGTGAAAGAGCATGTGCAAAATTTATTTCAAGTTTATTTCTCTATATAAATTTTAAAAATCCAATTTTATACTGAATTTGGTGATTCAGAAAACAGTTTACTTTAACTGACTTGGAGACACTCATATTTAATTTGATTTGTAGTCCCCGATCATTTGATATATTGCAAAATAAATAACATAACGATTTATTTTTCTGTTGCCAAAATTCAGTTACTGTATATTCTATTTAAAATAGTACGGTCCTTTCTATTACTTATAAAAGACTAAGTTGTTTTGATTTTTCATTTAGTACATTTAAAAAACATTCAAATAAACCAGAAATAATAATTTAAAAACCAGTGAAAAAAGTGAATATTTTATATTTATACTTTTTGGTCAATGTAGTAGAAGAGTTTCTTACCTCCTTCCTCCTATCACTTCTCCTTCTTTTCTGCTAACCACATTCTCTCTTGCCTTCTTGATAAACAACATAAACATTCTATCGACAAGTACTGGCCAATTATACACAAGGCTCAATATAATTGACAGAACAGCAGAATAACAAAGTAATTTATCATAGAATCTCAGGAATCTTTGAGATAAAGGCTCACCTCTCATTAGGAACCCACAGTAATAGTTATAGGAAATGAAGAAGGTTTTTGAGAAGGAGAAACTAAGAATAAAGGAAGTCACAAGTATATTGCTACAAAAATGAATCTTAATAGCTTAATTTTAGTATCATTATGAGGAATATTATGGGACATACTGTATATTTAAGGCCTGTTGGGAATGAATCTCTACTAATTCCTTCTCCCTCTTCCCCCATCCTCATAATAGAGTGCATATTGTGCTAAGCTTCATAAGGTCTATTGGATCATATGACCTTTAATTCTTTCACTATAGGTTATACTAACTCTCTTTTTATGACCCTGTAATCCCTTAATACAGGGTAGATTACAGTAAAATCAGATATTTAGGTTTTCAATCTAGATGTAATTTACTAATAAAAATTACTTCTTTTTTTAAAAAGTGTTTCAAAAATTCATATATGAATTCCTCTGTTAAATTATATCTTTGTTCTCATATTCTAATATATAAAGCTTCACACCTATGAACCACTTTACCAAACATGATTCCTAAATTAGAGCAGGGATACTGTATGCTTCAGAGCTGTACATTAAATCAACTATAGTGATTTGATTGCAGTTTTTGCTGACTCTGGGCTGCACACTGGTGCAAATTTATTTCCTATATGGAGAATGTTGATTGGTGGAATATTGACACTCTAATGTTACCATTAGCTAGCAGCCAATAAATTTTAGCATCTTCTAAATTTCAAGCCAATCACAACTTTTCAGGGGCAATTAAGATATCATTGTTTTGGACTTCAGTCACTTACTTAGCCTAGCTTTACTAATTATTTCTGAGTCATAAATATATATATATATTTCTGTGCTAGTTGTGCCAACATAGCTCCAAATTCAGTTCAGATTTTAACATAATATGGGCTCTAGGCTAATCGGCACGGTATGTACTCTTGGGTTAGTTTTAAATTCTGCATAATTGGGGAAGATTTATCAACACACTGAATGGGTGCAAGGCCAAAAGTGCTGGCCTAAATATTTAGTATATTTAAGAGAGAGAGTGCAAAGGTATTAAAACTAATTTTTCGGTGCTAGGTTTTTTCTCCATAGTCTGCATATCTCTGAGACAGTGTATCTCACTGTGTCAGCCTGCTCTGTTGCCTGTACTAATAAATTAACTAATTAACTAAGGCTTGTTGCCAGAAAGCTACAGCCCTTGTATAATCAAGGCCGGAAACTCTTCAGGGGTCATTCCCAGGAAGGACAAACATTGACAACTAATATGCCAACTCCAGTAATCAGAGGCAGAGAAGCTAATTGCTTACAAGGACAACTCAGTGACTATTTTCAAGTATTGTGCCAGAAAGTAAGTGAAAGAATAAGAGCTTTTCAAATAGGCTTTGAAAGTTCTTATTTTTAAGGTAGTATTGCAGGGGTCCCCAAACTTGGCAACTTTAAGACTTGTAGACTTCAACTCCCAGAATTCTGGGAGTTGAAGTCCATAAGTCTTAAAGTTGCCAAGTTTGAAGACCTCTGTAGTATTGGATACTTGTTGCATTGGTTCAGTACAATCTATACTCTTTGCAGGACAACAAAGCCAGTTCAGCACCTTCTTTTTCTCAATTCTGAGCTCTTTTCTTAAATGAGATGTGACAGGAACATTTCAATATTTTATTGCACTTACATCATTGTAGATATTTAGCAGAATCAATGGTCCCTATAAATTCTAGCATTACTGTATTTTTATCCACCAAAACATAAAGCACTCACAGCAACGGTGGGTTGCTCCCGGTTTGGCCCGGTTCTTAGAGTTGGTAGCGGCGGTGGCGGGAGGCTCTGCCCACCCGCCTGGGACGCTTCTGCACATGCGCGCGCGAACCAGTAGTAAAGGGTTGTAGAACCCACTACTGACTCACAGGTATTTTGATGTTTTCTTCTTATACTCTTTGGACACTTCTTTTAACAGACCAAATCTAAGTTGCCATGTTTATGAATCTTGGATCTGAAACTCAGATCAAATCATTTCCCTCTTAAGTACTAAATCTCTCATTCGTATCAAGTTAAGACTTATTTATGCTGGTCTAACAGAAACCAGTAATATACTCAATGATCGGTATTTATTTCAATACTGATATTTCTGTGGAATATCTATCATTCTTCTCATTGATTTTGAATTTCATCAAGATTTTTTTTCCTGTGTGTCTTGTGGCTAAGCTTTAGAATGTCTCTTAGGCCCACGGCTTTCCAATCATTTTGAGAAGGAGTAGCATTTTGAAAGTATTTATATAGGTAATAACATTCCCTCATGTGTTAACTTTAATTGTGTATCTGATTATGGGTTTAAAATTTGAAAAAATATAAATAATATCAGCAAAGTGCTGGGAGCTGAGCAGTTTGCTACATAGGTTAGTTATTAAGTTAACTGTATACTGCCTTTGCTAAGCCAATAATTTTGATTTATAAATGTTACAATGAAAAAGGCAATTACAATTTTAGATCTGCAGCACTGGGTAGCACTGTCTAGCCAACCTTGTGTGAGCTGGAAGCTAAGTAGGATCAGGCCTAGTTAGTTCTTAGATGGAAGGCTTCCTTGGAATACAGAAGCAGTAGAGTCGATTGATAAATCCAAAAATAACCTGGAATCCTGGACTGGCAATATTTCCATATTGCTGCCAAAAAAAAAAAACCACCTGCAATAAGTCACCAGGAACTAAGCATGACTTGTAGGATACTTTACTAATTAGACACAATATTTGCTTGGAAACCTGAAGGCTGCAAACTACTTATAAAGATACTTCACTTTAAGAATCTAAACATTCTGGGTAAAATTAAATGCATCTACTCATGTATTTTGTGCTCCCTCTGCTGGCATAGCAGTAGTTCTTAACTTTACTGATATGTAGACAAAGATGGATTGATAAACTTGTTGTAGGAGGGAAAAAACAAAGCAAGATGCTTTTACTATGGAAAAAATTGCACAGCTCACTTTAAGACAATGCCTTTATTAAACTAACAAATATAAACCAGCTTTCTAGAGCATAAAGGAATGCATATTTATGAACTTTGAGTTTGTCAAATAAAAGTGTGGTGCTGAGCACTGAAATTTTTGTAGGCAGTAAGAGAAAAGTGTTAAATATACAATGTGGATATTTCTTCTATCATTTTGCAGTATGACTTGTATTTACAAGTCCTCTTAAAAGTTATTGAATTTCTGTTTAGTTTGTTTTATTCTATTTGTATATATTAAATATACATACATATATATA
>QLTV01003323.1:1085488-1096578 GCA_003457575.1 Thermophis baileyi | reverse complement strand
TAGTTAGCAAGTTTTTTTTTATCATTCACCCACTGGTCTTGTTTTGTTCTTATGTTTATAGTTTATTCTATATTAACTTAACTTTAAAATAATACTCTATTGCCTGTATACTAAGCAGCATATATTTTTCAGGATTTTGCCAAACTATTCACAAGCATAAAAAAAACAAGGGTAGAATATGATGACAAGACAGACATCAAGTGATAAGATTTTATGTATGAATTTTATACTTTCTTAAAAGAGATAATGCATGGTATATTACAAGATTCACGACAAACATCATTACCATTACTTTCAACTGGAAGTCCTGTTTCATTTTAATTATAAACTTGAAAAATCATAATTAATTAGCATAAAATACCAATGCAAAATGTTGTAGCAAATAATATAGGAACTATGCTACTATAAAGTTAAGGAGATCTGAGCTGGAGAATAAGATTCATTTCCTTTTTATGGCTTTCTCAGTATATTACATTTTTTTCAGAAGAAAAGTTTTTGAAATACCTTTATCAATAGAATATGAGGTAAGTTATCTAGGCTTTTGAATGTTTACAGAGAGCAGATCATACTCAGAAAATATAATTTAATACATGCTATAGTCTAAATTCATTGAAATAGTAGTCTTTTCTGCAACTAAATCAGTGGTGGGTTGCTGCCGGTTCGGACCGGTTCTTTAGAACAGGTAGCGGAAATTTACCGCCACTCGCAGAACCGGCAGCAATGACTGGCGGTCCACGCTCCCAAACCAGTCCTCCAGTCGCCGCGGCTTGCAAAAAAACCCTCTATGCATGTGCAAAGGCTTCTGCACATGCGCAGAGGATCATTTCCGGGTCTTTTTCATGATGTGACATGGGCGCGCGCGTGAGCGAAGAAAGTGCATGCGCACAATACGTGCACTTCCGTCGCGATGCGAACCGGTAGGGAAGGTAAGTGGAACCCACCCAACATAATTTCAAATGCTATTCCTATGTTATCATGTTTCTGTTTTCATAACCTTTACATTGCTTTAGGGTCTATAAACATAATGGAGAAAAGTGTGTTATCAAGAACAAAAGCCAATCTTTCAATTATTAGAAATTATAATTACTTAGTCATTTTAATTTTTTTAAAGGGAAGTCACACAAAATACTTCATCCATTTTATAAATCCATGGAATAATGCAAAAATTGAACTATATAAATTATTCATTTAGTTCAATTTCAGAAAGGAAAAATAGACTCAGGGTACATTTTCAGCAGTATTCGGTGAAAATTAGATTTACAACTCCATTTATTTTTAATGAAACATTTGTGGCTAATTTTTCTTTATAGGTCACATTGGAGATTCAATTCTTGGTGTTTAAAATAAGCTTATGACCTAACTAGATTTAAGGAACATTGCATAGTTATTCTAGCTGTGTTTGCGTAATAAAATATTCAGACCTTTTCAAAGCTTCCACCTTAAGAATAATATCTGAATACATGCAACAGGAAATCTACAAATTGTTTCTTGCCATATTAGTTAATTCCTGGGCTGCCGTGTTGTTATTGTAATGCTGTCTGGATCGTACTATCCTGTTTAAAAGATTTCTTATAGCGGGTTTTTAAAGGCAAGTTTTCTTTTTTAACATCTTAAAAAAAAGTAATCTAAATCAAGCCATGTAAAGTTGTAGAGAAGAAATGTGTACAGCTTCCATTAGATTTTGTTGTTTCATGACATATATCTAAGGCTATTTGAAGGCCATGAACTTTAAGTAAGAAGGCTTTAATGGAGTTCTGTGAAAATCATTGTTATATCATTCTTTTGTAACCTTTCCTCAAGTTCCTCTAAAGGACAGATATTTCTACTGCCTTGACATTAAGAAAAATATAGTCAGACAAAAAGTTAGCGAATACACACATATACATGGCTATTAGAGAATGTAAAAGGAAGATTCATACAGAAGAAAAATAGAGGTTTGTAAAACAGAATCAAATAGATGCCCTTCTCTAGCTTGTTCCTTTCTTTCCTTAACAGATTCAGAGCTATGCTTCCCATACTGTCAACTGCAATTCTTTCCATTTTATTTAAGGCAGTACAATAAGTCAGGTCTTTTTTATGTAGTTAGCAGAGGTGAGTTGCTCCCGGTTCGGACCAGTTCTATAGAACTTGTAGTGGGATTTTCCCCCTGCTCGCTGAACAGGGAGCGATGGGCGGCTGGCCACGCCCATGAACCGGGTCTCTCGGCGGCGCCATAGGTGCCGCCATTTTGTTTTTTGCTTCTGCACACGCACAGAAGCTGTTTTTTGCTTCTGCGCATGCACAGAAGCTGGGGTTTTGGCACTGCACATGCGCACGTGCAAAGCATGTGCACGGCCACACAGCATGCAATGCATGCATGCCCACGTGGCGCGGGAGGAAGTGAACCAGCGGCGAGGTAAGTTAGAACCCACCCCTGGTACTTAGGTAAATAGTGCTTACAATGTTCTCCCACTCCCAGTTACCACAGCAGTTACTCCAGTTACCACAGCAACCCATAACCATGAGTATATTACAGCAATTGGGAAAGCATTGCTAGCATACAGCCCTTGCAATAAATAGTAGAGCAATGGTAGCTTGGTGGTTTTACAGCTACTTGTGCTACAACAACCGCCCAGACTTTAAAAAACAAACAAAAATAAAGAATGGCCAAACAAATGCATACAAGATCTTATGGAAATATGTATGTAAGAATAAGTAGCAATTTATTTTAGTGTGCAGTTAGTTCTGCAGTGCAGAAACAGTGCTGTACATAAGCATCTTCAGTCTCAACGTTTGCAGAAAATTCCTTTAGACAATATTAATAAACTCTCTATCCTGCAGATTATTCATGTAATCAAGATTACACTTACAATCATAGAAATGGGATGAGTCCACAAGAATGAAGTACCTGTAATTAATATGACTATTCATATAGGTTCCTTTTTGAAAATTATCATTGATTTTATTTTATTATTTTATTTTTCATGTCTTTAAATCAGTGTTAACTCCTGGACAAATCCCTCCATTTTCTTGGCAAAGATTTTTGGAAGTGGTTTGCCTGCTTCTTAGGCCTGAGGGACAATGACTGGCTCAAGGCCAACCAGATGGCTTTTTGCCTAAGTTTGGATTAAAACTCAGGGTCTTCTGATTTCTACTCTGATGCCTTCACCATTACCCCAAGAGAGTCTCTTACTCTCTTTTTAATCCAGTGTTATATGTGCAGATGTTAGCTTTATGCAATTTAAAATACTTTTTTATGTAGTGGTGGTTACTGCCCAAGGTTTTCTCCTTTATTCCCCACCCTTTAGGTTTTGGAGGTTTTAGTGGAAAACTGGCTGCTTATCCTTGCTAAAGATATGGAGACTAAAGACACCCATGTTATCTCTTAAGCCGCCAAACATATCTACAAAAGAAAAAGGATTCTTTGTTGTGTGATTTTTGGTATGCTAGAAAAAAATGTAGTATGGCGGCATTATGGCATAAACCAGCCATTATGAGCCTAGTGATTATTGACATAAAGGGATGCAATTTTTTTAAAAAATTCTAAGATGGCATTTAGAAAATATGCCTATGGACAAATTGTTTATCTGTCAATTACAAAAAGCCACATTACTTGAATCCACATGTGTACTAAGCTGATACATTTTGACATCCTAAGTTCTTAGAAAAAAACTCAATGCATATGAAGGCCAACACCCAGGTAAAGAACTGGCAGCTGTAATTGTGGTGTATATAATAACGAATGTGGCAAAAGAAAGCAAAGATAGTATCAATAGCAATTGGTGCCTTAGGTGCAATCTCAAAACATCTGGAGCCCCATTTGAATACCATCGGCAAAGAAAAAAAATCACCATCAGTCAATGTAAAAAACAGCGTTTGCAGCTTACATCCTATGATGATACCTTTAGCAGGATGAAATAGAACATCTGCCTATCTCAGGTCCTTGGGAAAGACTTGCTAAGTGAATAAAATTGCCAAATCCAGTCTACAGTATATATCTGGATGACAGTTCAACAACCATAATAATATTGGACAAGATTTCACATTTTGACTGATGCATCCTGAAGGTACTAACAGTACAATCATAATATTAGTTAAATATTTTCTGCCAGCTGAAAATAATTTTATACCAGCTGATATCATTCCTTCCTTCCTTCCTTCCTTCCTTCCTTCCTTCGTTCCTTCCTTCCTTCCTTCCTTCCTTCCTTCCTTCCTATAGTTTTATTGGTGGAATATTAGCTGGAAATACATTTATGTCTGAACAGCAATGTGTTGAATTGTAGCATTGGGTTCCATGATCGCCTTTCAGCAGTTCAATTTTGTTCATGTACAGTATAAACTTCTGTGCATGTGTATCTAGAAAATGTAAAGCAATAAGTCACAAATAGGCATTTTAGAAGGATTAAAGTTCCAGTGTTTAAAAAATATATATATTCTGAAATGTTAAATTACTGGGAGGCGGTAATCACATTCTGAGGAGCATTAGGAAATGTGTATGTGTCTTAGCACAAATGATTTATGCAGCTATTGAATTATAGCTTTCTGCTACTGTTGTATTTTCAAGATTTGTGGATATGTAGGAAAAAAATTAATGTTATACAGAAAGAATGATAAATGATGGGAAAGATAAAAGTTGAAATGTCCTGGGAATATTGATACTTATTGTAAAATTAATGAATAGCAAATGCTGGACCAGCTCAACAGAAGTAACAGAATAAAAAATAATAAATTAGATACTGATCTTAACAATACCTGACATTTTGTTTTTCTTTCCATAGAAAGTTGACATGTTTTACTAGTAGTAATAAATTTGACTGCTTAAAGATTTTCTGAACAACATGATGAAGTACATAAATATTATCTCCTTAGCTATAGGGTTTATCTTGATAAAAATTATATTAAAGGTTTTTTTTCTTTTTGAGAAATATGTATTGTTGTGTAAATAGTAGTTGTATAGTATGTTTATTAGATAATTATTTGTAACAATTTTCATATTTTAAGTAAATCATTATTTCCTCAGTATCTCCTATACATCTAACATACCGGTTTAATCCCAAATAACCTAAATAGGAAAATAAGTTTTATTTTCTAAAATATATTTTGAACAAGGTTTTTCTCTTCAATAGTTTCTTTGCTTAGATTGGAATAATTTTCCTATAATTCCAACCTGAAAATGATCTGGTAATTTATTATTAACAGATTTGTTGAAAGAATCTTGCTATTAAAAACAGAGATACAGTATTGGAGAAAAGCAGAAATCATTCTAGTTAAAATACAAGTTAGATCTTTTCTAATAATATCTAAATGGGTGGTAAAGATTGTCTTGTTAAGATAGCTATAATGAACTTTACATATGCTACAATGCCCACATTTCTCCTTAAACAGGAAATTTTACAATAAGCTTGAGAAAAATGGCTTTGGAAAAGATCAGATTAAGGATAAGCAAAATTAAATTCAGTAGCATATTTCATAGTTAGATATATCTTATTGGATTTATATTTCATTTCTTTTTCTGGGTTGCATACTGACATACTGCTTAAAGTACAGTCTAACCTTCAAGACTGTCTTAGGGCACTTGCTGTAGAACTACATTATCATTATTAAAGCTAAATGGGGAAATGAATCATATTAATTAGGTTTCCACAGGTTTTTCTGAAAGTTCCAAATATGAGGAATATCATCCATAAGAAGCTTGCCCCCAGGTCTTCTAAGTGATGATATCTGCCAACCCCCATATATGGGTACCACCTATTGTACTTTTGAAGAGTTGTAAAAACTTCTCATATAGGCATTTGAGGCTGATTCAATATTCCGTCACTAGAATGGTGATTTATCAGGAAACCCAATTCTTCAATATATGATTAAATGAATCAGAAGCCTTTTAAACATTTTTGTCCAGTACTCTCCCTGTTTTCTGATTTGTTAATTCCACTTGTTTTTCCCCCAGTATGTATTTGTTTTGTATTTTTTATATATATATGTCTTCATTATTTATAAAATTAATATTATCATGATTAATATTTGCTGTGCCATTCTGACAATTGACCGAACTAAAACTTACTTTAGCATCCACTTGAGTGGAATGCAGGAAAAATGTTTCCCTCATTCTTTGAAAAATATTCACTGAAACAACACACACACGTACGCACAAACACACAATCCATACCATTAAAATTACAAACTGTAGAATTAGGTCAGGCAGCCAAGAACATTAAAGTGGTATTTTAATGGCATATTCTAGACAGAACTATAAAACTGTACACTTTTGCATTTTCTGCAAATCACTTAGAAGCATTCAAATGAGAATGGAAAAGGTGATTTCTAGACTCTCGATTTGTTTATGCATGTGTAATTCTGAAGCATTTTGAGTAAGGAATCTTCATTTAAGTCCTACAATGAATGTAATTGTTGTTGTAACAATATAGCTTTGTACTAAAAACACCAAATAATCCTTTCTTGGAAAAACAGATGTCTTCATTTTTATCCATACAGCTGCTTCATAGGCCTTTTGCATAATGAAAAAGCATGCATGTTATTGAACAGTGCAAGATCCCATTCAACCACAGTATTTTCTTAGGTTGCAGTATTAGTGATAAATATGCAGAACAATCAGCAAAACCTTCAAAACATGTTGTGAGAAAATATTACTTCCTTTTGTTTTTATGGGGTGAACAAAACCTATTCCGTTCTTTGAGATAATGCTTTTATCTCAGACTTAATTCCATGTATCTATTTTCGTTATGAGTCAAACTGAATTCGAAAAGAAAACATTGATTTAATTAAAATCCATTATTATTACCATCGTCACTATCATCATCATCACCATTACCATCACCATCCACATTTCACCCCCAAAAATTAATATTATGGATTTGTGGTGGAGTTTTTCAATCAATAATCTTGAAGTGGTTAAAACTCTTTCTCTGAAAATAAATATAACAGGGAACCTGCCTTCAGGATTGTAGAAGTCATTTAGCTGCCAGTGAAGCAGCTATGCAGGTAGAGATGTGAGCAACTGTGCACTGTGATTCCTTTGATAAATAGTATAATTAAATGTCTACTCCAAATTTTAATTAAATACACCATATACTGTATATATTTCCTCTGTTTGGTTTGGTGTATATACTGTACTTCTGTTTGCTTGCACACACATTCTTATAGAGAAAACTTGCTTAGCTTTTCCCTTTAAAAATAATTTGCAGAACATACAGCAGGTTCAAGAATGTCTTTAGTATGGGCATCCAGACAGCCATATTCAGTGGTGCCAGTTGTTCAAAATAATTCTTTTCAATAGCCTGTATGTGAGAGCAGGATTCTGTGAAAGGCACAGTTCAAAAATAGTTTTTAAAGGCCCTATTATAAACATTAGAAACTTGTTATAGGGCTGTGTTATATTTGTTTCAGTTCATAAATACCTAGATTTTGGATAAGAATGAATCTTTATATTTTTTTAACCATTCATATGAGAAATGTAATTTTACTGTATGGTATCAAATTACTTTTTCCTAAAAATATTTTTTTCTAGTGAATTTGCAAAATATCGATGTACTTTCTTAGTTTATTCAGAAGGAAAATGGGAAAATCTTGAGTATTGTCTATAGAGGATATTGGGTTTTATTCAGCTGTGTTTTGTTTTTGTTGGATTTTATTGATTGGAAAAATAAAATATAAAATGATTCACTATGTTGTACAGTCAGATTGTAGATATTTATCCATATCTGGTTAAATTACATGTTTATCAGGAAGTGATATTTTATTTTGCAACAAGTTGTCATAGAATTTCTTTTATACTTAAGAAAAATATTTGGGCTTTAATGCTTACAGCATATGTTTACTGTTAAAACTCCAACATAATATAAATAGAATTCTGTAGCAATAAGTTGACTTGAAAATAGCTGTTAAAGAAGTAAAAAAACTTGAACTTACAATAGCTCCTTTTATTTCTGGGACAAAGAACAACTGTTCAATATTGAAGGAAGTTGATATAATAGTTTGCTTGCATTTCTGTGAATAAATCAAATAAATTATATAATGAAAAGTTTAAATAAATTATTTAAGCATATGAGTGAATCATTAGGGATTAATAAATCTTCCTCAATGATGAAACAAAAAATTAAACAAGTTTTGGAGTGTTTATTCACTCCAAAGTTTTCTGTTCACTGTTTTTAATGACTAATAAAATATTAAGGAAGCCATTCTAGTATATTGTTTGTTCCATTACGCATAATTTGAAATAGTATAAATCTTTGCAGGCAAAGTACTATAACTTTCAAAATTAAACACTTTTTCTGTTATCAGAACTGAGAAGTGTAACAATATGAGGCTATAGAAAAACATTTGTATGTGTCTAATATTGCCTCTATCTATACTATGTAATCAGAGGTGGGTTCCTCCCGGTTTGGACCGGTTCGGCCGAACCAGTAGCGACCTGCTGGTGACCTCACGGTGATGTCCTGGAGCCGGTTCGGTTGGTGCCGGTCCGTGGGTGCCGCCATATTTTTTTTGTAATATTTTTTTTTGGAAAAAAAATGTGGGGGAATTTTTAATTTTTATTTCCTCTGCGCATGCGCAGAAGCCGAGTTTCTGGCACTGCGCATGCATCGCCATCTTGGTTTCGGCTTTTTTTTTAAAAAAAAAATTTAATTTTTCAGCCACGCGGGGCGGGAGGAAGCGAACCGGCAGCGAGGTAAGTTAGAACCCACCTCTGTATGTAATCTATTGTCATAGACAGGAAACCATGATTTCTTCTTAAAAATATGCTATTAGTTGCTATTTTGTGTATATTAACAATAAATTAAGGATCCCATTTATTTGTTCTCTTGTTCTCTCAGTTGGCTTTTGTACTATTCCTATAAGAAAAATGTATACTTATTAAAGTTATCATCTGCACATTTGGATATATCTTATATTGTTAATATATATATATAATGATAATATAAAAGGAAGCTAACAAAACTTCATAATTATTAGTCAATTGTTATCTAGGTATATCTAAAAGGCTCATTAATATTCATTTTCATTAAATCATTGTTTATTGAAAAATGCATGAATGCATATAATTCTTTAAAAAAACACAGAAGCTCTTTACTATATATTTTTCTTGCCCCCAAATTTAATTTGATTAAGGAATTTTTAATGTAATTAATATTTTTTGTTTGTATCATTTATACTGACCATTACAAACATTGCTTTATGTTATTGTTGTGCCCATCCTGAGAATTCTCTGGTTTAGTAGATCCAAATTATGCCCTGTTGATTATCTAAATAAATTTTAGATCAAATTTTCTGATCCTTTGAATGACTTTGTTTTAGAACTTTGCTGGTTGCATGATAAAGGAATACTTTCTAAAACAACTGGCTTGTTTCTAAATCAACCCTTCCTTCCTTCCTTCCTTCCTTCCTTCCTTCCTTCCTTCCTTCCTTCCTTCCTTCCTTCCTTCCTTCCTTCCTTCCTTCCTTCCACTCTAACCCCCACCCCTCCTCCTCTCTCTTCTCTTCTCTTCTCTTCTCTTCTCTTCTCTTCTCTTCTCTTCTCTTCTCCTCTCCTCTCCTCTCCTCTCCTCTCCTCTCCTCTCCTCTTTTCTTTCCTTCTTTCCATCTTTCCTTCTTTTCTTATTTCCTCCCTCCCTCCTAACCCTTTTTGTTTGTTTGTTTTATAATGACAAAGTCTGGACCATAAGCTCCTAGAGACAGAAAAGTACTCTCTACTATTCTAAAGGTTTTTATAAACAATGAAAAAATTAAAAAATCATTACATTCTCAACCATACCACAAATTTGTTCTTGACACTCTTGGACATAAATTATAAAGTAATATTGCACTTGTCTATCACAAAATTATAGGCCTAAAATCACTGAAATTCAAGACCCAGCAAATGAAACTATTTTTTTTTGTCACCCCCTAAGGACTCAGAGTCATTACATGAAAGGAAAGAGAGATGTAGGATATATTGGTTCTGCAACTAAACTTCAAAAACTATTTATGTATTTTATAAAGAGCAAAACACCCAAGGGTTCACTCTTTGAAATGTAGTTGGCTAAATTTTGTTAGTGTAAAATATGTTTGCAATATTTCTACTCTGTACGGAATAGCAACATCTCAATGTTCTATTAAAAATCTCTAGCTTTATTTTCTGTCAGGCCTGTTTTGATTAAATATAAGTTTTGTATTTGTTTCCATTACATTAAAAATAATTATGGTTTTATGATTATACACAGCTTGCTTTGGTAATTTAGTAACAGCCTGTTTCCCTGGCCCCTATTTTACTCATCCTTTTGAGAAAATACAGAGGCTGAATATAATATTTAAATCTAGTTTCTGCTTAGAAAAAAGTTATAACGTCTTCATACAGTACCATCTATATATTTTAGACTACATCTGTCATAATTTCACTATCTGAAAATAATAGGTGCTGGTAGTCCCAAACATCTGGAAGGTACCAAGTTGAATAGGATTCTTTTAATGATCATTACAATGTTAATGTCAACAAAAACGTTTGAAAATGTGTGTAGCTGAATAATAACTTGCTGGTGAGTCTGAATATTTAATCCCTGAAGATTAAACCTGAAGATAACCATAAACTACCACTGTCCTATACTTGGTGATCTCTTACTGATCAAAGTAAAGAAAAAAATGAGTCTCCAAAAACATGGGAGGTATTAACATGCCCAGTGAAACCTGAAGCTTGAAGAAACAAAACAATTAGGTTGCAATGCCTCTTGACTATTTTAAAAGTTATTTCCAAAATTCTATTCTACCATAGCAAGTTCAAGGGGAAAACAAGACCAGCTTATTAAAAGTTCATGAAATGGCAGGTAGCAAATTGACTACTGTTATGTTCTAACTGTTTAAACTGTGTTACATGGTTCCAACCAGGTCCAGCGTTTGAGCGGGAAAAAGCTCAAACGCTATTGGCTGGTCTGTCTGACAGCTCCCTATAAAAGGGCAAGCTGTCAGACTGCTCTTTGCTGGTTGCTGATACAAGAGCTGAAATAAAGAGCTGCTTTGGAAGTCTGTCTCCTGTCATCTCTACCCACTATCTAACAGTGGCGACGAGGGCTTGGGCCAGGAGAACTGTGACTAGCTTCTTCAGCACTTTCAACCAGCCAGGC